>JAHWFP010112920.1:0-20003 GCA_023313725.1 Lithobius niger
ACTATATAGTTTTTCTTCGGGAGCAGGTTAGTCGTCAGTTTGGAAGTAGAAACGATCTTCTTGTTTCCTGCCATTTCTTTCATGAAGGGAGACACGAGTTTTGGCAATATTTTACACTTTTCCGGTGCTAAAGGATAATCGTTGGGATTATCGTGTAGTTCGGATGGATAGTCCAAGTCCACTTCCAATATATAACCGTATTCCGAATCTTTTTCAACCGATGCCAAGCAAAATTCGAGAATTTCTTTCCTCGTCAGCCAACTAAATCGATCGTAGGGAAGAAATTCCGTCATGGCTAGTCCGTATAAGTTGTTGACATCCAAATCTACTAGATATAGACTAGGTAAATTTTCGTCGTAAGTATCTGGTAGATATTTGTTATTGGCGATCGAATGCCTTTTCGACACAAAAGTTGTTCCACCTCTGATACCGGAAGTTATAAAGTTATGCTTTCCTCCGTGCGTAAACAGTTCTAGTTCGGCTTTGGTTTTTTTCAAGGCGGCTGCCCAACTAAACCCTGGTGTGGATACGTAGTAGCAAGGATCTATGCCGTCATTGACCGAGCAAGTTTCCCTGAAAGTCTGAAAAATGTCGGCTAGAAGATACACGTCGATCATCTGATATACGAGATGGTAATTTTTAAAAACCTTCTCCTTCAGCAACTTCCAAACTGACGTTGCGTGATCGTACTCCGTGTCGGTGATGCCTTCGCCTCGTAGAGAGGAGAAGAATGCCGCTTTAGGAGGTAATTCCTGGTCCTCAAACACATCCATAGACTGCACGTACTCGTATGGGTAGTGGCCTTTTTGTGTCAATAAATCCAAGATTTCTTCCTTTTTCGCTTCTGGCTCGAACCAGTCTACCGAATCGAGAGCAGTTTTTAAGATGGGGAAAGGTCGATCTTTCTTGTGGTTTTTAGCCAAAGTTTCGAGCGAGGAAGATAGAAAACTATAACTATCTAAAAACCGCAACCTTACCGAAAGGTCCTTTTCACCGAAGCAAAAGTACCGCGTAATGGTCATACTCATGAAACGCTCGATGTTTCTAGCGAGAACATCTACTCCCGAAGGGAAGTTTTCTGTCCCAGAAATCAGTAGATGCATATCGTAACCTTCCAAGTTGTGGAAGACGACCGGGATAGTATTTATTGTCTTAGCCTCCAGATTGCATTTTACGTGAGAAGCACCTCTGAACTTTCCCGTGAAGTGGCAGTGATCTCTCACTTTATTGGAGATGATGACTTTGTTGCAGTAGTAACAAGTATCGGTTTTCGAGAACCGAATTTCATCGTCGGCAGTCATCATCAGATGTTTCGGTCGTGAGATAATCGAGGCAAACTTTTGAATTTCGCTATTCATACATTCGTAAAACTTATCCACTGCGTCCTCGCCGAGGTAGAATTTTTGACTCACGATTTCATTTTCTGGACCAACAACGACGTAGCCAAAACTAGTAGGCGAATGCAAACTGACTTTAGTAGACGAACTCGAGGATGGATCGGTGCTACTAGTTTGCACGGGTCTGAGCATACATTCGAAATCTGCATAAATTACCCAAGGATGAGGATTGCGTCTATCGTAGTGTAGGAATTTTAACGTGTTAGCGCCGGGTGGTAAGAAAGTGAGTACTTGCGCCCTATTCAATCTCACACATTTACTGGTGTGCTCCATCATGAATTGTTCTTTACCAAAGGCAGTGAAGCAGTTACGACAGTAAAATTTCCTGTTACTTCCAACACCTCGAAATCGGAGTACCCTATCAATATCGAGGATGGCGCAGTAATGAGTATTTCCTTTTTCGTCGGCTATGAGTAACAGGTCAATTAGTTCTCCTTCCATATTTTTGTTCACTCTCACCGGGTGTAACCCTATCGATCCCTTGTAAGAAATTACGTTAATGGACAAATTGTTGACTCGTTCGAAGGAATCAATTTGCCGTAGACTCACGGGGAACGTCAACATGGAATGGTCTACGGTATTCAAAAATGGTTCGTAATATTTAACTTCGGTTTCGTAGCACTTCATTTTAGCGGCTAAAACGGAATATAGAAAGCACTTTTCGTCAGAATTTTCCACATTCACCATAACTTCGCTTTTTTTGCGTAATGCACTCGGCAAGGGTAAGAAAGAACTAGGGCAAAAATGATTGATATTTGCCACTTTGATGGTTATACCCCAAACTTTCAAAAAGCGCCAACCACTACCTTTTTCTTCGAAAGTTTCGACTGACTGTTGTATTTTTTTGCAAGCATCCTCCAAGATTTCCGACACATCAGATTCATTGTAAATAGCTGTATAGAGGGACCAGAAATAGGCTCGCACGGTGTTGGAGTCCCTGGTAAAATCTGCCTCTAAACACAGTTGAAATTTACAATTGGTCAGTTGATCCAAGCAAGTCGTGATTAGATATTTAAGTGGACAATACAGTAGATTGAGCGCTCGAGATGAATCGAGACATTCAATTTTACGGAAATAAATTCGATGCGTATCATCATGCACCAACTTGCACCTTACTTCACCTTCAATATCTTTCAACTCGTTTTCGAAGAGTAAACACTCTGGTCGAAGATCGGATCGATGGTTGGGAAGATGATGGATCAAATCTTGCTGAGTTGCGTAGACCTTTCCACAGTATGCACATGTAAACGATGATTTTGAATTCATTTTCTTTTTCTTGAAAGAAAAATCGTTCATTCCTTTTATTATTATTCTTTTATTATATACGAAATAATTTTCCCAAAAAAAAAACACGAGGAAAAAATGAATAGATAAATTGGAGTTCCTAAAAAAAAGACGAATTAGAATTTAGAAGATACACTTTAAAAAAAAATGAATATTCCTTACATAGGACTAACAAAATAAATGGAATTTTTTTGCATTTTATTTCTGGACCCTGCACGGGGAGTTACTACAATCCAAACGGGGAGTTACTACCAACCCATAAAGGGGAGTTACTGCCACCCTACAGGGGAGTTACTACCACCCGAGAGGGGAGCCAGTAGTGGAGATTCCCTACTCATATGGTGCATGTAGCCCTGCCCAACTGCACCAGGGTTGGGAGGCCGTGCGTTCGAGTCCAGAACTGCATCTGGACTGAATTTTCCTCGTCTGATCTCGCCTTATATAGTGCCCTCCTCAAAAAATTATTTTGGAACGTTACCAACTTTTTTATTTTTAAAACATTACCAATTTTTTTTATTTTTTTAGAACCGTGCCAACATTTTTTTGGAACCGTGCCAACTTTTTTATTTTTTGGAACCGTGCCAACTTGTATATTTTTTGGAACCATGCCAACTTTTTTTTGGAACCGTGCCAATTTTTTTATTTTTTGGAACAGTGTCAATTTTTTTTATTTTTGAAACTGTCCAACTTTATTTGTGTGATGCATCATGGGAAAAATTTTCCCTATATAAGGAGAAATCCGACAAAGAAAATTCAGTCCAGATGTACTTCTGGACTCGAAAACACGGCCTCCCAGCCTTGGCGCAGTTGGGCAGGGCTCCATATTAGAAGTTGCACATATGCTATGGTGCATGTAGCCCTGCCCAACTGCACCAAGGCTGGGAGACCGTGTGTTGGAGTCCAGAACTACATCTGGTACTGAATTTTTTTTCCTTGGATCTCTCCTTATATAGGGAAAAATATTACCCATGATGCATTGCACCGCAATTTTCCAAACGGGTGGTTGTCATGGTAACTGGAAGTGTCATCATTTTGGCCCGGAACCAGAAATGCCGCCATTTTTCTAAGATGGCCCCCAGGTTTCAGTTTCAGTTTCAATTTCTGAAATTATTTAAAATACCCATAACTCGGTAACCGTTGGTCCTAGGGCAAAACGGAGAGAAACTTGGCCCCCATGCATGATACCCCGCCCGCACTTGGCCTCACCTATCAGTTGGCCCGGTCAAAAATTATTTTGGCCACCGAAAAAAAAAATTGGCACAGTTCCAAAATCCGAAATATGCCCGCAACTCGGGAACCGTCGGTCCTAGAGAGAAACCGTTCGGGATTTGACTTCCTTGAGCCGTGCCCTACGTGTAGCCCACCTCAGAAATTGGGTACCTCGAATTTCGGCCCACCCTGAAAATTCGAGAACTGTCGATCTTAGAGCGAAGCGGTTCGGGATGTGTGTTCCACAGGCTGTACCCTATGCGTGATTCTCTCTACAAAAAAAAAAGACACTTTCCCACCATCCTCCACATCAACTAAAACGAAAAAAGGTAGCAAAAGGCACACTCCTCCATATTGATGAAAACCGGAAGTGACGTCCCAATTTTCATCACATGACCGGAAGTGATGTCATTACCCCCATTTTGATCACGTGATCGGCATATCGTCATAGAAGATAGCAAAAGCATTGATGGAGAATGAAAAAAGGTAGCAAAAGGCACTTTCCCATCCTCCTGCAGATTAACAAAAAATCCGGAACTGACGCCCCCACTTTTCATCATGTGATCTGAAGTGCATCAATACCCCCACTTTGATCACGTGACCAGAAGTGACATCATAGGAGGAAGCAAAAAGTACTTTCCCACCGTCCTCCACATCGACGAAAGCCGGAACACAGATAGTAAAATGCACTTTTCCACCGTCCTCCAGATTGACGAAAAATGGAACCCCACTTTTCAACAGATGATCGGAAGTGCATCATTACCCCCACTTTTATCACGTGACCGGAAATGGGGGTATATATGTGTAACCGAATATCGTATTTTACCACTACTAGTCTTATTTGGGTGAAACTGGGAGTCCACATTGCTTCTGCCTTGGTCTTAGGTTTAAATAATGGCCCCGATCTGGTTAGAACCTTACTCTTACGACCGATGTTCTTGTGATCTGGAGCCCTAAGTAGTCCAAAGGACTCGTGCTCACGAACGGAGATGGAGGAAGATTACTTCTCAACACCAAGTTTAGCCACATGGTAACAAACTATGTCAACTTCAATGACCAAGGTTCATACCCACACTGGAGGAGAGAGAGAGGAGCTTGGTGAGAGATACATGGCATTAAAAAGTGGGCTGAAGGAATGCCATTTTCGAACGATAAATGGAGATATTCAGAACGTAGAAAATGTTGGCGGCCGAAGGAGTGGGGAGAGCAGGTTGGCGCATTCGAAACAAACGGATGTGCTATTCTCCCATGCCAAGGAAACCTGCTGAGAGTTGAGGGTTCTGTTTAGCCACGTGCAGACTCGCCGAATCGCTCTCAATCACCTCGGTGTCCTAATTTAGGGAGTACTGGGGTGGCAACGGTTACTGACTTGCTTTCTGCGGTCTTTACGTCTTCTTCGGATGGTTCGGGAGCATAAAGGACGGGTTAGCTGCTACGATGACGGAGTGTGTTTACTTTTTCATCCAGGGCACACGAAGTCGGCTAGCATCATCGGTCTGTGTTTACGTCTTGTTCACATGGTTTGGGCACATGACTGGCGGTGCAGGCAGGTCAGGCAAGATTGGGGACTTTAAAGGAAGGATTCTCGGGTTCGCCTAAATTCCATCTTCTACGTACAGTTTGGCACTCGATGAATTCTCCGGAGAAAAGGGAGCATGTCTTTTTATTTATTGCTTGCTGGAACTCCCGGGCACCCCGAAAGCAACGCCGGGGTTAATATAAATTGTGTTCTCCCCTACCACAGAGGGATAAATGTGCTGTGGCACCAATTACGGCATCGAGCAATGTCCCGCACATTGCCGAAGGCATGCACTAGGGAAGGGCGGCTGTCTCGTGCAGCTGTGTTCCTGACCGCGCTTCGGCGCAGCGTGCCTGAACCTATGAGTGATTGAACCTATAAGGGACTGAGAGAGTTCTGTAAGATGATTTGGTTCTGTGATACCCTGTGACTGCACGTACAAAATAAATGAAAGTAAGATGGGCAAGTAGAGCTTGAAAGCTGAATGGAAGTGGGGTTCTGCCAAAGTGGTGAGGGCAAACCTGGAGAAAAATAAAAAAACAACAAATGCGCTTGGTACGAGAGACACCGCCCGTCCTCGTGACCGGAAAGAGCGTGACACAAAAGGACGATATTCAGAATTTGCTTGAGACTTACCTGCTGCTTTGTTGATCTTGCTGTGCTACGTTGCCGGAAGGTGTTAGCACTTGCGCGCCAGAGGCATGACATTTCGGGGAATGGTAGCTATTGACGAGCTATGAGCTTGGAAGCAGCAGTGCCGTGACCTGACTTGGGAGTCTCGGCTCTTGTGCTGTAGATCCTTGGGCGGGCCTTTGATCCTTTGGCTTCGGCGTAGAGGTTGGGTGTGTCGTGCACGGACCGCCGGCGAATGCATTTAAGAGCCTGGTCTTGTACTGTGGATGAGCACTGATGCCTTGTCTGGGCCTACCGTAATCTTGCTCTGTCGGTCTTTGATTGTCCCGTGAGTCTTTGGATGATTCGGGTACTCTGGCTGCCTGGCGGGTACGCAAGGGTAACATCCTAGGCATAGCTGATGAGCTTAGAAATGGCGTGGGACTGGACTCACTTGCGTAGAAGTCTGGCTGCCCCTTTTGCACTCAGAACTGGTTCGAGATGATGTTGGCTGCAGACCTGTGAGTCTGGTGAGTCTTGCTGAAAGAATTTGCGGCTTGGCCCTACCGTAAGCTTCCTCCGTCGGTCTTCGGGCTATGGACGGGTACGCAAGGGTAGCATGTCGGGCCGTGTTTGAGCTCGAGTATTACTGTGAGGAAAATGAGGACTAATATTAAGGCAGCAGCCAAGAATCAGTCAACGATGAGGATGATTTAGATGACGAACTAAAAGAAAGATAGTCAGAAGACGATGCCGACGGCTGCCTTACGACATCCAGCAGTGAGGAGAAAGAAGCAAGGCCAGACAGTCCACCATGACCGTAAAGGAGAGACAGTCCACCACGACCGCTAAGACCAGAAAGCACCACGACCTCCAACCTTAACAGAAACCCATGCCAATGCAATCATCAGAGACGACGGCACTTACATATGAGCCCGGTTAGTCGGTAGTACTACGTCGTCCCACACCAGAAGAGGCGGTCTCGTCTTCCAGCCAAAATCGCAAGCCAAAAGCCAAAGTCGCAACATCGCAGCCGCGGCCATTTTTGAGACGAACAACAAGAGGACTCATTCCCATCCCTCGGGGTCTTTCAGGTAGATTCATAAGTAAAGAATCCGAGGAGGTAATCTGCATCGTTTCGTCAGATGAGGAGGAAAAAAGAGCCACCACAACGACAGCCAACGTAGTCGAGCCACCACCCCCACAATCACCGCCACCGTCACTGGAACCGAGTAAACTAGAAGCCATGAAACTACGTTGGCGAGCCGTACTGTACGACAAGTTCTAAATAAGTAATATGTTCTCCGAGCCACCCGAGCAAAAAAGAACACGATTATTGCCTCCTCGAAGTGACTAACTCCAGAAGATGCGCCACGCCAGGATAACCGAATTTGTCAATCACTGTTTCAGCCAACAACAGTCTCAGCCAAGCGCTCCACCAGTACAACCTTCAGAAGACACGAGCACAGGACCCCCAGAAGATCCGAGCACAGCCGGTTGGTGCTACAGCAGATGTGTGCAGAGGTGGACAAGACAATCAGGAGCCAATCAGAGTCCTCGTCGTCAACGTCGCCTATCCAGCCGGCGCAAATCCAATGGGAAGAAGCAGGGTCTAACTCTAGCCAAGAGCCAGCTGCCAACGAGACACCAGCAACGGTCGTCTCGTCGCAAGTTCCTCAGCCAGGGGAATAAGCAGAGGCCACTTCCAACTCCAACTTCACCCAAGACCCAGCAGTAACGACAACCACGCAAGCCTGCCTAACATCGCCGAAACGGAAGAAACCACACCCCACACCTCCTTGAGTACCATTGACAAAAGATGAGTTGCTGGCTTTCATCGGAATACTGATAACCATGGGTTACAACGACTTGCCGGAGATGAGGCAGTATTGGTCCACGTCCCCAGACCTGGAAAACCACTCCATCAGATCGACCATGACCAGAACAAATTTCAATCAAATTTGGAACAACTTTCGGCTGTCCGAAGAACCGTCTTTCACTGGTACCGATCCCCAGACTGCATCGCCCACGACCAGGCAAGCCATGGAAGAGCAGAAGGCCAAGGAGGACATGGATGCAATGATGAAGGCGCGACCGATGATGGAGGCTATCAACCAGGCATTCCGCAAGTGCAGGAACCCCGGAGCAATTCTCTGCATAGACGAGTCCATGACTGCATACACTGGAAGATCCAAGATCAAGGTATACCAGCCCAAGAAGCCCATCAAGGTTGGCTTTGAACACTTCACTCTCTGCGACCCGTTCGACGCCAAGGAACTCGAGAACAACAAGATGGCTCACACAACGATCTACACCACGCGCCACTACCTCAACCAGGGTAACACCATCGTCTGCGACAACCACTTCACGTCGGCACTGCTGTTTCAGGTCCTCTACGCAAAGCTAGGAACCTTCGGATGCGGGAGCCTACGCGCCAATGCTGCCGGAAAGCCATACGAGTTCACGGAGGAGTTGCGCAAATTCAAGAAGGAGAACAAACGTGGCGACAGTATCCTGCGTCAGAGCGGCTGGCTACTGCTGAGCATCTGGTGTGACACCAAGGCCGTCCCTGTACTCAGCACCCACGTGGATCCCTTGGCCGTAAAATGTACCGTCGGAAGACTCATCGGGGGCCAGAAACTCCTAGTCACTTGCCCACCGGCAGCCACCACTTACACGCAGTGCATGAATGGCGTGGACATGGCCACTCACCTCATCTCCTCGTTCTACATCGGCAGGAGGTCGATTAGATGGAACCGCTACCTTTTCTTCCAAAAATTCAACCAGATTCTCGTCAACGCCAGACTCAACATGGTCATGGTCTGTGACCTCGAAAAGGCCGGCAAATGCTTCCAGCTGACTTACCGAAGATCACTGGCCAACCAATTCATCAACCGAGTATGCAAGACACTCCTCATAAGACTTCCAGCCGTCTTGGGTACCAGTCATCGCCACGATATGCGTACGAGGAGCCACAGATGCCAGGTGTGCAGGAAGTACAGACAGGAACGGCACGAGACCATCTGGTGGTGCGCCACTTGTCGCACGAACGTGTGCACGGACGAAAGCTCGAGAAAAAGGCATGGTGGACGAACTTGTTGGCAGCTGCGTCAAGATTGCCTGGATCTCCACTTTTAGGCTGTTCAGAATTATGTTTTCCCTTTGCCTAACTGTGACTTTGACTTTTAACTGTCGCTGGACCCAGTATTCGTCGTGGCTTCAGGTACTCAATCCGAGTCTGAAACCGCGACGAATGCCAGGTCTCAGGTGACGGCCGGGTGTAGGGTTTTCTTTGGGTGGGACTTACGAAATTCTCTGGGTATTGCTATGTTAACCGTCACCATATGGGGTAATGAAAAAAGGTCAGAAAAAAGTCAAACCCTGCCTCATTGCAGGGTCAGGCAAGACTTGGACTTAGCCAAATTCTCTAGGTATTGTGATGTTTACCGTCACCATTCTATGGGTAAAAAAAAAAAGCCAAACCCTGCCTCACTGCGGGGACTAAGCCAAGTTCTCTGGGTATTGCGATGTTAACTGTCACCATATCGGGTATTGGAAAAAGTCAGAAAAAAGCCAAACTTGGTAATCTGGACTTAGCCAAATTCTTTCGGGTGTTGCAATGTTAACTGTCACCATTTAAAGGGTAAAAAAGCCAAACTCCACCATTGTGGAGCTTGGCTAGTATGCGGGTCTCTTTTGATTCAGGGATGGTCGAGACCAAGTCCTCAGTACAAAGTCCCATTTTTTGGACTTAGCCACATGCAAGTCATCATCCAGTAAGGGTCATCCTCAGGCTTGTAAGTAGTGGTCTCAGCCCCGCCACCACACCGATCGCCTAACCTTCGAAACCAAAGGAAAGACGGGCCTTGGGTGGATCACTACAATACGGAACTCGTCAGAAAACACGACCGTCCCAATGTTCGACACCTAGCCACCTCGTCAGTCAGCTAGTTCATGAATGTCTCGTCAAAAACCCACTTTAGTGTAGCACTGGCAACGCTCGAAACGACTGCCTTTCAACAAGTTCCAACCAGTCTTTGCTGCAGGTCCAATAGCTCAGCTACAGTTCAGAAGGGAGTATCACTCTTCACCGAAACGAAGCCACTAGTCCAACTGCTCCGACCAGTTCCAAGAGACTTCTCCGAGCTTAAAGGGCTCACCGCAACTATTGCTACTAGGTCCGGCAGCACTCTGGAGATGTGCTACAGGACGAACCCACAGCTCACTGCCAAAGTGTTGCCACCAAATGGCGCAAACAGCTTAGAACCTTCCAAGCCCGAAGACGAGGCCAGGCTGCTCTTCGACAAGTCTTTGCTGCTGGTCCAACGGCTCAACACAGTTTAGAACGGGGATCTGCCAGCACGAATGCAAGGGGGATCCGTCGCTCACCACCAAAGCATCGCCACTAGTCCAACTGCTCCGACCAGCTCAGAGACAGCACACCCTCAAGGGAACGAGTGCTCACCACCAAGTCTTTCATCAGCACATCACCAGACTCTTTCGCCCACAGCCAACACATCCTGAACTCAGAAATGCCCAGTCGCACACGACTCTGGCATATCAGCCGCCATATCGGCTGGCATATCAGTAGTCTGGCTGCTCATTGCCAAGTCTTTGCTGCCGGTCCAGCGGCTCAACTTCAGTTCGGAATGGCGTACCACTCGCCACCGAAGCATCGCCACTAGTCCAACTGCTCCGACTAGCTCAGAGTCCAAATCCAAGACACAGAGGCACGAGGCAATAGAGTTAGGATCGTCCACTTACTCAAGCTCGAACACGGCTCAACATGCTACCCATGCGTACCCGTCCATAGCCCGAAGACCAACGGAGCAAGCTTACAGTAGGGCCAAGCCAGAACAAACTCTTTCAGCAGCACATCATCAGTCTCTTTCACCCACAGCCAACACATCCCGGACTCAGAAACGCCCAGCTGTCACTTAATAAGCTCAACCCGGGGCACGAACGCATGTGGAACAAGCAAGTTAAGATCGTCTGCATACTCCAGCTTGAACACGACTCAGCATGCTACCCTTGTGTACCCGTCTCTAGCCTAAAGACCGACGGAGGAAGATTACAGTAGGGCCAAACCGCTAAGGTACATGCGCTTTCTGCCAGCACATCACCAGACCCATTCGCTCACGGGTCAACGCATCCCAGGGAACAACAAAAAGCAACAACCACTTCGCCCGCCACACGAGCACTCCCAATCCAAGACGGAGACATGCAAAGCAAGCAAGTTAGGATCGTCCACCTACTCGAGCTCAAACACGGCCCGACATGCTACCCTTGAGTACCCGTCCATAGCCCGAAGACCGACGGAGGAAGCTAACGGTAGTGCCAAGCCGCTAACTCTTTCAGCAGGACTCACTAGACTCACAGGCCTGCAGCCATCATCTCGAACCAGTTCCGAGCACAAGAGGGGCAGCTCAGAGACAGCACACCCTCAAGGAGAATGGACGCTCACCACCAAGTCTTGGCTACTCGGTCCAACGGCTCATCCCAGTTTAGAAAGGCGTCCTAATCTTCACCAAGCAAAGCCACTAGTCCAAACAGCTCCAACCTAGTTTAGAACATCGAGCCCAACATCGAGGACTTACACAGCTCGTCACCAGTCTCGCAATTCGGTCCAGGTTGACTTACGAGGAGTGTGGTTCGTTAGCAAGACCCACAACCAAAGCCACAACCAAAGTCCAAACAGCTCGACCAGTTCGGAACAGTGTAGCCAAAGGACGAGAATGCTCACCACTCGTCTCGCTTACTCGGTCCAACAGCCGGTTTAGAATGGCGTACCGATCTCAAACCAAAGTCACTAGTCCAAACAGCTCTACAAGCTTAGAACGAAACGTCGTACCTAAGGCAAGGGGGATCGTTGATGCAACAGCTTACGTTTGTACCAGTCTCGCAACTCGGTCCGAAGGGTCGACTCCGGTTTAGAATGGGGATCTGCCGGCGCAAAGGCAAGGGGGATCCGTCCCTCACCACCAAAGCGTCACCACCAGTATAAACTGCTCGACCAGCCTAGAACATCGGGGCCACAGTGCTCATCAGCCAAGTCTTCATCACCACTGGTCCAATGGCTCAACTCCACATCAGAATGACAGATCCAAGCCCAGGACCCAATGATTCATCATCGAAGCATCGCCACTAGTCCAATGGCTCCAACCAGATTAAAACAAAGGACCCACATGCCGTGCAAACCAACAAACCAACCAATGCTGAGTTATACCGTGCTCTCATCCCGCCCGGTCGTAGGGGGATGGTGGTACGCCGTCCAGGTTTGACGGATCTCACACCTTACGGTTTCCTGCCACTCAGGTTTAGTCACAAGAACTAATCCCTACGACTCGCATGACACTGCCATCTGCCCTGGCCGATCGCGTCGCCAATGCACAGTACTAGACCGACACCAGCAAACACAATAACGACTACTCCACATCCAAGTCACAGAGACACCGAAGGGAATCGGGAACTTTCTCGCCTCAAGCCCAGTATACTACCGATTGCGTACCCGCCGCATAGTCAGTGCGCCCGAGAGATTCCGGAGAATCACGGGACAATCAAAGACCTGACGGAGCAACATTATTGGCAGGCCCTGGGTTACCTCTCTATCTTCGCAAGTCTAGTATACTGCCGATTCCGTACCCGCCGCATAGCCAGTGCGCCCGAGAGATTCCGGAGAATCACGGGACGATCAAAGACCTGACGGAGCAACATTATTGGCAGGCCCTGGGTTACTTCTCTCTCTTCACGATTCTCGCACTCGACATCGATGTTCCCCAGACACAGAGCAGCACACAACCAACAGCAGCTTCGGCAAATCAGTAACATTGCCCAGGAGCTTTCGCAAAATGGGGATTGATGGGGCGGAACATCTTTAAACTTTGTTCGTGGACGAGCCACGAACTCTATCCTAACACGACACTCGGTATAAGTACCCCTTCGAGACCCCGAATGGGATCAATCCCTCAGATAAGACCAAAGGGATGCTATTCCCACTGCAGCCTTGCAGTGATAGATACAGCTTCACGCCGACCCGCAGCCCGGTGAGGGCCGACCCGCACAAGGTGGGCCAGACTGGTATCCTCCGGATTACTCCAGTCCTGAGTCCCAGACGACGACGAGGAAGGGGACCTCGCCCATCTGGTTGGACACCATGGCTTTTCCTGATTGCGTTCGAATTCCTTCCATTAGGGATGATCATTTCCTTAGGACATCTATGGCGGAGCATGAGATGCTTGTCTTGATCCTTCCGCAGGTTCACCTATGGAAACCTTGTTACGACTTTTACTTCCTCACGAAGACAAGTTTCGCTCCTCGTTCCAACACGGAGCAGAATGACACGAGGGCCAGCGCAGCCACGTCAGTCCGAGGTACTCAACTAGTCATCAATGGGTTGTAGCGTCGGGCGGTGTGTACAAAGGGCAGGGACATATTCGACACGAGATGTTGACTCGTGCCAACTGGGAATTCCTGGTCCACTGGAAGAAATGCAGACCACGATCACCACCACGAACGATATTCTAAGATTTTCCGGAATACTCTCGGACCAGGAAACTCTTTGAATCGCTCAAAGACAGCACACCCTCAAGGAGAACAGATGCTCACCACCAAGCCTTGGCTACTCGGTCCAATGGCTCATCCCAGTTTAGAAAGGCGTCCTAATCTTCACCAAGCAAAGCCACTAGTCCAAACAGCTCCAACCTAGGTTAGAACATCGAGCCCAACATCGAGGACTTACACAGTTCGTCACCAGTCTCGCAATTCGGTCCAGGTTGACTTACGAGGAGTGGGGTCCGTTAGCAAGACCCACAACCAAAGCCACAATCAAAGTCCAAACAGCTCGACCAGTTCGGAACAGTGTAGCCAAAGGACGAGAATGCTCACCACTCGTCTCGCTTACTCGGTCCAACAGCCGGTTTAGAATGGCGTACCGATCTCAAACCAAAGCCACTAGTCTAAACAGCTCGACAAGCTTAGAACGAAACGTCGTACCTAAGGCAAGGGATCCATCCTCATAAGAAGACTGGGGGATCGTTGATGCAACAGCTTACGTTTGTACCAGTCTCGCAACTCGGTAATAACATGCGCTCATGTGCGATAGAAGTCAGTCTCCAAAACGCTCTCTAAATATTGAGCCATTTGTGGATTTTTGCCCCTAGACAATTTCTGTTTCTGTGATTTTATACATTATGAATGCTCCTAGACTGGCTGTGTAAGTGAAAAATTGAAGTTGCGAGTCTAAACTTGTTTATTTCAATGACTTTGTGTACTGTTATCGCTGCTCTGTTGGCGGCCATGTTGGACTGACCCGTATAGCTTAGACTGGAGAGAAGCTGTTTACATGCTGGGAGTGTGACAAATCCTCCACCTGTTTTTCGTGCTAATGACTAAAGTTCCGTTTGTATTTTTCAAACGTTTTGTGGATCAAAATCATCATAAGCGCCCGTTCTGTTTTTGGTGTACGTTCTTCCCGGACTTAGTTTTAAAACTGGCGCACAGTGCGGAGTAAAACCAATTGCATGTGAGAGGCGTGGAAAAACCGGAACTTGGACGTATTGTTTTGAGTGTGTTTTTCTTGTTACCCTCGTATTTGCGTGTATTTACTGATGGCCTGTTTTGGCCTGTATGACATGAGACCGTGTGTAATTCTGAAGTGAATAGTGAAAACCTACACAGTGTAGTGAAGCCTATTGCATGAGTGTGAAGATCGGACTGGACTTTAATCCTGCCTTTTTTTTTAAATCTCTATACTATTATTTAAAAGCGTGTTTGGCTCGTGACAAGGTCGTTATAGTTTTTTTTTTTTTGAACAGTCAATCATGTATGCAGCAGAGAAAAAACTTCGCATGTGACAAATGTGGGAAAGTCATCACATTTTTTTTAATTACTTTTTTCTCCTGCCATTTCGAACTGGGTATTGTAGGGGCCTAATGCAGCCATATTTTGCCTAAGTTGTTTCAGATAAATAGAAGACTGGTACAACCTGTTGTCTCCCCCCCCTCGAAAATGGCTCAAACTAGTACTCCTATTGATCCACAGAACAGGTGCAAAATGTCTGTTCCAAAACATCAGGGTTTACGTAGTGGTCGCCTTAATGTAAGGCATAGGAAGGTTGATGCGACTAAAACCATGCTAAACAAGAGAAATTCCAAGCCTTCTAAAAGAAAGAAAAAAACGGTAACAGTGCATGACGAGACCATTGAAGAAAGCAAAGGCCAGGAAACTGATTTGAACAAGTCTGCTTGGGATAAACTATGTACTAGATCTGAATCTGAATTTACTATACCCTGCCCTGATGTGTGCACAACATTGTCGTCCTGCTCCGTTCCTACAATACATTCGTCCCAATCACTTAAACTCAGTGACTTAACTGAATCAAATGCTGATGAAGGCACCAATGATAACGTTATTGAAGAATTAAATAGAGTCCGTAGTACCATGGAAATTACAAGACTGGAGGCGAGTCTTGAAAACAGTGAATTGCATGTTAAACTGGATAAACTGGGAACCAATCTAACTAACTGCTTTGTTGTAGTTCAAGAAACTGTAAGAAACGGTTTTCAAGATATGATGCACGATATAACATCATCTGTTACCAGTGGTCAACCAGTCTCTACTTCAAAAAAAGGATATGTGCGTCAACCTGGAGATCACTTGACTTGATTCGTTAAGTGAGCTAATGAAGATCAGCCTTTCCACCCTTGAATCAAAACTTGAAAATATTTTGCTCCGACAGTCGCTGGTGCTACAAAATCTAGTGGAAACAAGGCTGAAAGTACATAAGAAAATCCTGGATAACTTGATAAACATCAAATCTGAATCTGAGGAACCTGTAACAAATAAGGACTTAATCAACACTCCCAACCTTGTGGTGCGTACTTTTCTGAGTAATTCAAGTGGAGGTAGTGTACAGGTTGTGTCAGCTCATATTGATGCTGTGCCAATCCAGGCAAACTCTGCTACTCCGATGACTTCAACTGTGAAAGCAACCAACCCATTATCAACTGGCTATAGCGAGTGTCGGGCCACTAGTGAACCACCACCACCTTCAAAGCAAACGTCAATGCGCTTTGTCAATGGTTCAGTACACGACCCCGTTTTTAAGGGAAATGGAAGGATTTCTAGACCTGAAATAGATGTCTTAAACTACAAGAATCCAACAAAACATTCGCCGATCTTCTTTACGTCTAACCGTGTTGGTGGTCACAATTCCAGTATAAACCCTAGCCAGCGTAAAGCTTTCAAATCGAGTCTGGGTAAAAATTTCTTCATTATTGGCGACTCACAGGTCAGGCACTTGAAATTACCACTTGAATCGGGCAGTCAGACAAGGACCTGGTGTTTTCCTGGGGCCCGTATCGAGCATGTTGAAATGTATGTACCCGAGATCCTAAAGACCAAACAAATTATTGACACCATCATTTTATGTATTGGCACAAACAATGTGGGGTTTGATACGCATAGTGAAATAGCTGCCCGACTTGCACAGCTAATTAAATCAATTAAACTTCATAAACCAGATGTGGAAATTAGCGTGGTGGGTTTGTTTCCACAGTGGGTGAGTACTTCTGCTTGGCACCGACTCCTGCCATACCTTGTTCACTGCAATGGTCACATTATGCCCACCTGCAGATCTGCAGGGGTATGTTTCATCTCCATGTGGGGCGCCTTACTTTGAAGACGTGAACTTATGGCTCCAGATGGGGTCCACCTATCAGCTTTGGGAAGAGGCTGTTTGACTAGTGCATTTCTCCAACACAGATCATCTATAAATAATGCTTATTTCCACAGGGCTGCGGGAAACTAGGGACATATAAGGGACCTAATATTGGTCGACCTCCAAACTGCTCTCCCACCAGGTACAAAACTGTTACGGGTGATGCGATCAATAGAGTGGCTTACTTGCCCAAAGCCTCTGGTGCCATCAAATCTAACCTAAAATGTTGCTTAGTTAATGCAAGAAGTCTAAAAAGTAAAATGGCCGAGCTTCGTATGTTGTTATCTTCTGGAATTTATGATTTCATTTTTATCGTTGAAACTTGGCTAAATGAGACCGTCAGTGATTCAATGTTGACCTTTGACTTTCCTTATACTTTAATCAGACGTGACCGTGGCTCAAATGCCGGTGGTCTAGTAATCTTTTTTAAACGAAGTTTACATTGCTGTGTCTTGGATAAATCCAACGTTGTTGAGGCTGTTAGTATCGATGTAGGACCTGGCCATTTTAGGCTTATGCTAGGATACCTGATGGAAGGTATGACTCCGACATTCAGCAGATGAATCTTTTTTTTCGTAAAAATGTATCTAAGTGCCTGCCAAATCATAGTTGGCGGTTACAATATGTCGTATATTAATTGGGTGACCTCTAAAGTTAACAACCGTCACCAGCAAAGCTTTTTTGACTGTGTTACCGAATTGAGTTTTGATCAAATTGTTACAGAACCAACCCGTGGAAACGGCATTCTAGACTTAGTTTTGGTCGACTCAAATCGCTTGGTCTACAATGTAAATGTAATTGAGCATTTTGGTTCGAGTGATCATAACATAGTAACGTTTCATATACAATCTCAAGCCGACGTTGATTCCGCTTCTCAAATCAAGTATAAATGTGTTTTGAATTTCGATGCATTGCATGAGTGTCTTAATGACACTAATTGGTTTGTTGGTGTAGATGACACTGCGGAGATGGACATGTTGTGGAATATACAGGGTGTTCGGAAATTGGTGTCAAATATTTTGAGGGTCTGCTGTGTGATCAAAGATAAGAAGAAAAAGTCCTATAAACATGGGTCCGGAAATGCACCAATCTTTAGTTACAGCCCCCCCCCCCCAGGTTTGGGGTAAACAGTTCTTAAATACCTCGTAATGATTCACCGTTTCCATTCCAAACTCAGGATATGTGCCATATCATACCTGGTATTTCAGTACTTCATAATACAGTATTGGGTCGCACAACTTATCAGAGGGAGAGGTAATTTTCGTATGGGGGGATCAAACGTGGGGGAAGAGAGGAGTAACTGCTTTGGTCTTGTACTTTAATGAAACAAATTGTACATACCAGAAAAAACACATCGTATCACATTACTGTGTGATTGAAAACAATCGAGAAATGAAACATCATTAAGTAAACAGAAGATGGCTACTCAAAGTTTTACTGAGTATCATTGCATTTGCGGCTCTGCTGCAATTAACTGCAATACGCATCCGCAAAAGACCTCCTCTACAGAACATTCTGTGACAAGCAACTCAAAAAGATAAATACGACGGAAAACAAACTAAACGTAAGCGTTTTATCATAGTAGGTGCTCAAAATGACCCCCCTCTGCCTCGATGCAGTTCCGAAGCCGCTGCGCCATGGACCGACGAACCCGTTCAAAGATTTCAGGGGTTGTGCGAATCTGGTTGCATCCATCCACAATCCTTTGGCGAAGTACTTCAGCATTGGGAATTGGTGTACTGTACACGAGTGACTTTAAGTGTCCCCAAAGATAAAAGTATAACGGGTTTAAGTCCGGAGATCTAGCAGGCCATGCTATTGGGCCTGCACGTCCAATCCATCTGTCAGGAAAGCTTCCATCAAGGTAATGTCGGGCCAAAAGGCTGAAGTGAGCAGGTGCACCATCGTGCATAAGCCACATTCGTGTCCTGACTGCCAGGGGAACGTCTTCCAGTAGTTGGGGCAAGTCATACTGGAGGAAATGGAGGTAGGCTTCTCCATTTAGGCGTCGAGGTAGAAAACAAAGCCCTACCAAATGATCGCCAACAATTCCAGCCCAAACGTTTAGACTAAATTGTTGTTGATGTCTAGATTGTTGTACCTCGTGCGGATTTGCATGGTCCCAAAGATGGTTGTTGTGATAGTTGAATATACCATCACGTGTGAAGCCAGCCTCATCTGTAAACAGGATAGACGGCAGGAAATGAGCGTCTGCTCCACATTCATGATTCAGTTGCACACAGAACGCTCGTCGTGGTGGAAGGTCGGCCTCGCCAAGACCTCGGACACGTTGCAAATGGTAGGGGTATAGCAGGTTATGATGCAAAATGTCCCAAATCGTCGAATTACTGACACCCTCTCTGCGTGCAATGCGTCGTGTGCTATCCGATGGATTTTCTGCTATGTGCTGGAGAACTCTGTCTTCCAAGCCAACAGTTCGCACAGTTCTGGGTCTTCCAGCATCCGATGTCCGTCTCCCAAATGAGCCTGTTTCCCGTAAGCGCTGGTGGATACGACTGAACGTTCTAGCACATGGCAAATTCCTGTCTGGATACCTTTGAGCATAGAGACGTCGTGCTTCCAATGCATTTCCATCTGCAAGACCATACATGTAGTGCATGTCTGCCAGTTCGATGTCTGGATACTCCATACTTAGGGAAGAGAACTATCGAACAGTAAACGTGAACAAAGGATCACAATGTCACCTTTAGATTTAAGTCATCAAGTGATTTAACAAACCCCTGTATTAACAAGAAGTCGTCTGTCAACCCCGAAATGTGGACTCTCCAAATGGTGTTCAAGGTCACCTTGTACAGATATGCGAATGTTCAATTTGAATTTGTGATTACAGTACTTTTTTGCATCACAAACGTTGTTGTTTTTGTCAATAAATGTTATTACATTCTGGAAGGGAGATCGTAACAGGGGGATAGCAACTAATGAATGGCAGAGCTTGCCCGCTGTAATGTAACTTTTAAGACTTCTAAGTTATTGTTTTAGAAGTTAAGTTTTCAAGGATTTTTGTCGTTAACACTTAAAACTACAAAGAATCTGAGGTGGAGATTTACCTCCAAATCAAAACCAAGTTTATGCGATGATTTTTGTGAAGCTGGAGCGTTAGACAAAGGAAACAAACAAACAAATAAGCAACCAACTTCAAATGTGTGGGTTGAGTACAGTAATGTTTTTCTCGCCGCTTCGGCCAATGAAACAAGTGATCATCCGAATTCTAAGGATTCCCCCACTTTTACGTTTTAAGCTTCTT
>JAHWFP010112929.1:0-29390 GCA_023313725.1 Lithobius niger
AAAAAAAAAACAGCAAACGCGGTTTAATTTTCGGTCAACCCTACTGATCTTGGCCACAATGAGGAGGCATGATGTTGGCAAAACGAACGAACGGCGTCAGGGTGAAAAATGCAATTCATTTAATTTATAAGACAGTGGGATATGAAAGAAAATCACCTCCTGACAGGCAAATGGCCCACAACAGCAAAAACCAGAAAACACAGTTGAATTTTCGGTCAAGTCTGCTGACAAATGACAAGGAGGCATGATGTAGACTGTTTACCTGTCAGAAGGTGATTTTATATTGCATCACACTGTCTCACAAATAAAATCAATTGTAAACGTCTACTAAGAAAACTGTTACACAGTTAAACAAAAGCTAAATCATGACAAGCACCAATTGAGATAGGTTACTTCGAACCAATGCATGAGCGATGCTAAGGAGCATTCCCATTCCGAGGCATCAAGGGACTCGGACTTGGAAAATCCACACAGAAGAGTGACATGCAGTTAATCTAAAACCCAGACCATTACGGCTTAATTTTCTATGTTGTCAGTACACTTACACTTACCCCAAAACTGAAATCCCACATAGTTGATAGTTTTTATTGTGATAACGTATTTTAAGACTATTTGAATCTATTATGGAAATGACACCTGGACATCGTGAAGGTCCCAGGATAATATAGATAGCAGACAGTCTTACATTGTTCTAATTAAATATTTCTAGATAAAAACACTTGCTAAGTGAAATTTTTAAATTTCTTTTATCCATCACTGTTACCATTTCACTATTCTAATTTTTTTTCTGGTATGTGGCTTTTTATGCTTAAAGCTCTTATGGGAATTAAATACATGAAATCCGTTCCACATTTTGACCATTGCTGATTGCCACTAAAACAGAATGTTGATTTATTAGTTTATCCAGAACAATACCACGGCATCAACAGAGGCATTTATTATTTATCGCTTGCCCGGAATGAAGAATTCAAAGGAGACCGAGTATGTATAATGGATTAAACTGGCTAACAAGTTACTCATTTGGTTGCTGACTAGTGCTTGTATGGTTTTTCAGTTAATTATTCATGAATTTGAAGAGAGGTCCCTCATCAGATATTTAGCACTGCATCGAGGACTACAACCTTCATTTCGCACACTGCGAATAATAGCCCTAAGTGCTACACAGGTATGTGAAGCAACAACAAACATTGAACGAAAATTACAGAAAGGATAAGAAGATGGATAAAAATATATCTTGATGCCCCACATAAACATTACTTTAAATTGTTATGTATAAATCCTTCATCTGTGGTAAAATATGGTGGTAGGATAATTATGAGAATTTGGTCATGTGAGGGTGACATTGAATTCTACCTTGCATAGATAATACGAACTGAAACTGATAATACGACAGAACTGAAAGAAAAGCGGCAAAAAAGAGCAATACACCCAAATGGCACTTGGCCAGAGAGTTGGTTTCTACTCAGTGCATTCCCTTCCTTTTATTCTTCTTTGTAGTATTTTGGGAGGCATTCTTTTGTTTGCACAGTTACGCAGCCTCCTATTGTGTTTGGTCCATTTAAAAAACAACTTTAATTAAATCCACAAATTGCATGATTAGTATTTCTCATTTCCCATGATCACCAGAATAATTCTCTTACTGCAAATAATAAGTTTTCCTTTCATTTAGATCCCTAAAAATTACTTCATTGTTTAGTTTAAAAATACGTTTTTTTTAACAACCCTTTTGAAAATCATTGTAAACATTGGTTTTCAACAAGGAACGACCATTTTTGAATGAGTCAAGCAAGGATTGTCTGCCTCAACCTTAGTGGCAATTGACAGCTCTGCTTTGACAGCCTAACTAACAAACTGTATACTTTCTAGCTACTTCAATAAATAGAACATCTTCTTCCGTCTCTAACATGGGTGAAGAGTTATTGAGAATATTGATTGTGGCGTCAGAACCGGCTTGAGGATTGAGTGTGTGTTTTATCAACATATGTAATAAAGACAGGTACTAGGGTCCAAATTCTTTTTTGGAAATGTTTTTTGTTTGAGCAGACTCACTTGTCGGATGCTGAATTCTTGATAAAAGAAAAAGCACGGGTTTAAAAAGTTATAAAATCAACTACTTGCTTCTCTTCAATGCTGATGTTTTGCAGCGCATCATTGTGGCGGATGAAGCCACCACCTTCAGCTTGGAAATCAACACCCCCTGTTAGCCTACAATTTATTGCCAAAGTAGTTGTTGACGCTATCCCTACCTACTGAAAAAGTACTTCAGCAAAAATATAGTCTTTATAGGGTTGGTGTTGATTTTCTTGTTTCATTCATGCGAACTTTTCGTAACACGGGTAGATAGGTTTGTATTTGTTCTTGGCTTCATAGTGTCAGCTGTGAATCTTTTCCATTTCTGTCGCGTTTTAAAAAGTTGTTCTGTTGTTAATAATGTAATATCATATATACCATTTTTTCAGCTGTATAAAATCGCTAGGTACAATATGACCTTCCAAGCTCTGACTTGGGGAAAAATTCGCACATGTTGAATAATTCACGTGAAACAATTATGTTCATAGGTTATATACCGAAACACTCGTCAGCATCCATGTGATTATGATTCTATAGTTATAAAATGTTTATCAAAATGCATTGAAGAAGCCATATTTTCTAAAGCAGCATTGGAAATAAAATGCAGGTAAAATAAGAAAATTTTTGGCATCATCTAACTTTTTTCTTGTTCAAACAAAATCAATGTAATTGTAATTGTACATCCAAAGAAAGCACACTACAAACTTTTCGTTTCTTACGTAAATTAATGATGCCTAAAAAGTGTCATCTGTAACTTTGTTATTGGACTCAGTGCTACTGGCTGCAAGATCCCTGGTGGCAACAGAGAGAGGTCCACAACGGCCTATTGGGTCCAGACGCTCAATGTTGCTGCTTAACGATGGAATGAACTTTGATCCTAAATACTGCATTGCTAATGGCAACCCTCAGTCTATATGGTACAGAAGGTTTCGATATGGTGCTGTTGCTGGAAAACCTTTCCTTTTTTTTGGCGTTACCTTGTATTTTTTTTTTGCCTTGTTCTGTTTCTTTTTTTTTTTTTTAGTTTTATTTGTTTAAATACGTGAAATTCGTTCCACATTTTGAACATAACAGATTGTCACTAAAACAGAATATTGATTTATTAGTTTATCCAGAACCGTAAAAGAAACCTCACGACCATATTTTTTATTACTTATTTATTTCAGTTCTCTGGCTGAATCTTAAGCATATAATTGAACATTTACTCCTTGTGAAAACAGTTATCATTGTTGAAAATGCAGCTGTTTGATTTACTTAGGATTGTGAAGAACACTATAGGTCCACACCAATTAGAGAAAAAATATTAATAATATGTCTGATCACATACCTGACATTACTGACCATACATGCCATACCTGACCCGTGTATGAGAAACATATATACTCAGAGTACTATTTTTTAAAGTTTGCATCGTTTTGGTAATTAAAAAAAAAAAATGTTTGTGTTTGTTTCCTGACGTTTATTAAAAAATTCTAGTTTCGTTAGAGTGTCGTTCGTCCAAGTGCAGGGCTTCGGGCTGTGGCCTAACCAATTTTACCCGGCTGAAACTGTTGAAATACACATTTAAAGAAACGCTCGTTTAAATTTATTGATTATTATCACACATACACTCAATCTGATAAACTTTTGTAAGAAGTGACCAGAATAATTTTAATAATAAATTTAATAACAAAACATAACAAACTTACATTCAGATGGGTGAAGGCGTGAGACACCCATGATAAGGGAAAAGGACTAGAAAATTTTTCTTACCAAAGTTTGACTCCAATCAAATTTATGAAGCTTGCAATAAATATCATATGCAGATTATCTCGGAAGGTTTACAATTCAAACAAATATATTTTTAGTTAAGATACGTAATCGAGTAGGCATTGAAATTCAGCCTTTAGATATTTTTAGCAAACTCACGTAAAATTAACGATGAGCTGGTTACTTCTATGGTAATGCCTTACTATTTCAATTCATTAATATACTCACAAATTCTTCTTTTACTTTATAATAACAGTTTGTGCGGGGCCACCTTGCTTTAAAGACGATTACCTTAGCCCTTTCGTGTTTTCCAGATGGTACTTCATAAGTTTTAGATTTTCCTACAAGCCTTTTCTTTTTGGCTCACTCATTGCTGTCTCTTTTCTGATGCCAGTTAAAACTTTCATTTCACTCTCAGTGTTTCAGTCAAAATGAGACCATATCCTAATGTGCAAGTATCACTGTAACTCTTTGCAAGTTTTTTCCCTCGTTTGAATTGTCCCCCTGACCTCATGCCAATTGACGGAAACTAACTGTTAGCAATGCAACCCAACTCAAAAGTATAGCTGTTTTCTTCTCTATCAGTAGTGGAGAAGTGACCAGCCTGTCAACATACAGGATGTTTCAACCTGACCCTTACAGCCATTAAGCCTCATCTCCCCCCCCCTTACAGCCTCAGAGACCAAAGGTGCTTTTTTGTCGGTTGTCGAGTGAGAAGATACCAGCCTATCAATAATGTACAGGATGTTAAAAAGTAAACCTGAGCCTTAGAGTACAGAACTGCTTGCATGTCTGTGTGTAGAGAGAGAAGTGACCAGCCTAAAATATACAGTATGTTTCGAAGACACGCCTGAACCATAAAACCTTAGACTAGAACACTTGTGGTAATCTCAATCACTGCTAACTTGTCATAAGAATGAAAGTCAGTACAACAAACTGACACCAGGGGTTCCTGCACTACGAGGTTAAAGAAACGGAAACTTACTGTAAATATGTGAGTTAAACGAAAAAACACAACGGCACAATGATGTATAAACATGTTCGTCTTAGTTGATGTTTGTTTGACATTCTTAACTGTTTGCAATCATGAATTTATTCTGTTTCTTCATTTGATACTTATAATTTCAGTTTCTTTGAAGTTGCCATAGCCTAGAGTGTGTTTGTCAGAGTCTGAGGTCTGGAGTTCAGGTAGCCTTGGGGTCAGTTATTTGTGCTGATGTAATCTTACAGTATGTTAGCAATGAGTGTGGTAGTGTCGAGTTAGCATTGTGATCTAGCCTGCGGTGGTCCCCAAACCATTCAAACGGAGGAACATATCGCACAGTTTCTTTTTCTTCGGCGAGCCTGATTTTCCCCTGTCTAGTCCCAGAAAAATGCGTGGGCTTGCTTCTCACTTGCTGATCGAACAACAAAAGGATTACCAATTGAACAATACCATGAAATAGCAAATAAAAGGTGGGCAAGACAAGTGCTGCACAGGTAACGTCCAGCCTCCATGCTGTAGTTGGGACCCCCTGCCCAGTGCATTGGAGACACAATCTGAAAGACTCCTGTTAAATTCACGGAATCACAATGGCACATGCATTTTTTGTCTGAATTGCTGCGTACTTGTCATTAACTGTTCACAATTCTGGGTCTGTTCTTTTACGCAGTCCTAATATTTGCAGTTAATTTCCGTTTTCTTAAACTTGCCGCAAGATATCTAGATAAATTCAATACAAATTGATAAATAAATACTATATGTACACATATCTATCTTTACTTTTTAAACCTATAAATGCAAGGTAGAGTATGTAAAGTTAATTTGTAATATTTTCCTAAAGGCTGCCGTACATGGAGGAGTCCCTTGGCCTTAAATTATGCACAGGAAGATATGAAGTGGAGAAAATCTTGAATGCAACTACGTTCGTTTCGCAATCTTTTAATGTTCAAGATTGTAAATGTCCAAGAAGATGCAATCAGTTGCTGTTCTTTACTGAATTCTACGATTCGCTGACGATTAATGAAGTTGGTCGAATAAATTGGTATATGACTTTCTCTAGTGACAGAATACTGGTAATGGAAGAACAGTCAGCGTACGGAATGATGGCCCTAATAGCTGACGTCGGTGGTGTTGTTGGCCTTTTTCTTGGTCTTTGCTTGCTGCAACTGATTGAAGTCGTAACAGATTCATTTATGAAAGCAATTTCACTTTTTCATAAAGAAAGTCATTCCTTTGTTCTAAATATTTCTAATCGAGTTATTTCTTTGAATCATTCTGCAGTAGTTGACCAACAGTCTTCACCCGAAATTCCTGGGTATCGCAGAATTTTCAAGCACGGATCGTCTCACTTGGTAAAAATCTTGTGGCTCATTGTGTCAATTACTGCTACAGCTGTGTGTCTTTATCAGTGTGGAAGCTGCGTGGATTATTTAATCGAAGATCCATCAATAACGGGTACTTACTATGTTGCTAATAAAACCATAAAGTATCCTTCTGTTGTAATTTGTATTAAGCCCAGCTTCAGTCATGATGAACGTGATGAAATTTATTATCCGTCAGTAAATTTACATTACCTTCAGCTACGTTTTCCGAATATATCTTCATATTTCGACATAGTCCATTTCCTTAAATACAACACCCTAAATGTATCTGATCTGTGGAACATGTCCAGAATTATTCGAGAACAGTTCAGATTTTTCGTTAATTACGTAAGTATTTAAATGTTGAGCTATACTCAGACATTCTGTGTGCGTAACTGGAAAATAATAAGAACTATTGCAAGATTAATTGTTGTAAAATTAGTATTGTTTGGCACACACATGTGAAGGTATGCAAATAGTATATTTCTATGCCTGTTATGTAATTGATGAAGGCCTCCAAATCTAGCTTGATTTGTTGCTGGAGGTTCGTGTAAACATAGTGGATTTATGTGGCGGTCAGGAATAATTAAATGGAGAATATGCTTTGGATCGATTACAAGATTCAAACTCAATTCAGTTCGTACAATCCTTTGTTAAAACAATAAAATGCATCGTTACGTTTTGACGCAATGTGGGCATCATCCTCAGGAATGTAATAATAAAAACTCGAAAACAACAATGTATTATGTGTTTAACACTCCCATGATCTACGTATAATCGATTTTTAAAAATACAAAGTTGGGCGACATGTTTTAAAACAAGACATGAAAAATGTCTTGAGAATGGACCAAACTGTTTCAAAATGTTTCAAACTGTTATGAAAAATGGAGCAATAATTATTGAGAAATCTGATAAGCGGTTTCGTGTCTTCCAATTTCTTGTATTGTTGTAAAAAAAATAACTACTCCTACCAGTGTGGGAGTAGCACTTTCAGAAGGCACCCATTCGAAAATCGAGCCTGCAAAATTCGGCTTTTTTCACCGTGTTCTGACTTTTCAATATTTTCAACAAACTTATCTTTGTAAAGTTTGCCTCACCGTCAAAATTTTTACCATGTCTCATTCTATTTAATGGCTCTTTAGTGTGCTGTGATAGTGAGTAATGTAGGAAATCGTAATTTTTATCACCAAGCATTTGTGATCATATTTATATTTTAAGCATTGGGCACACGTTAGAAGCTGTACACGTGGGTGGTAAACTGTACGAAGATTTCAAATATATTGTTTGCCAGTTGAAGTTCACATGCATCAGCTTATTACATGGGGCAAAGTGCTTGCTGTGTGTAGTTCGTTATAATATAGTTTATAACCAGTTACATACAGCAAGTGGCAAGATTTGAAGTAAGCTAGTTCTAAAACGGGACACCAGATAAAAAGCTCCAGCATGCTATTGCCTTCAAAAGATTAATTTGAAACCTGATTTTAAAGATAATGAGGGAGTCATTACTTATAGAGGGTGAAGCTGTCACCTATGCAGTTTCAGCTGGAAAGCTAGATAGTCTCACTACCTACCAAATGAATACAAGAAACAACAAACTTTGATTCAACCAGATTACAGAAGAGACTGAGAGGAAAACAAGCCAAACAGCGAAAATTGTACACTTGAAATTACCTGGTATGATAAGCCACCTTTATGGCCTACGTCCTTCGTCGGAGCGGCAAGACCCAGAGACGAACTGTTAACCCAATTCATCCCCTGATCGCTGACAGAACATCTTTATCGATGTGCCCAAACGATATGGAGCAACATCAATCCGCTAATCCATACCACAGCTGTGTTTTTTCCCATGATGTCTTTCCACAATCGTTATATGTGGTTTATGTACCACTGTTGTCTTTGCCTATTACAGCTGTGCAGTGGTGAGCTTTACAATAGATTTTTTTTGGGAGGGGGGGAGAATCAGATGGATAACCACCCTTTTGAAAACTTCATCAGATTCAACCCACTGACACTGTTAGTGGTCTTAGAAGTGGCTTGTGTTTCTGACCTTTACAAAGTGCCTATGGAAACATCGTGTGATACAATTAAGGTAGGATCAGCAGCAAGGAAATAATTTGTGCAACAATTGTTATCCTTCCCATTCTTGATCAAAGTGAACTCTAACTGCGCTCTTCACCAAACAGGGACTTTTATCGGAAAGGCTTCAATCGATTTCCTGATCGGCACAACTGCGCAAACTGTGGGATGGTGTGTGAAGCCCCTGAACAACGACTACGTTTAATTCTCCCTCCTTACGACATCTTTCCCGTCTTGACGGTCGTTCGGTTACTGGAATTTCCGTCCTGTAACTTGAACTTGGTGTATCAATACTAGTGTTGTTCTTGATAACTGTATTTCACAACAATGGTATGTTATAACAATGCTAAGTACAGTTTAATCAATTTGTATCTCCTAGAAACGTTGGAATCGGGTATTGTTGATTTGATTTCCATCGTTTTTCTTTTATTGTCCAACTCATTGTTTCCCCCAAGTACCAAATTATTGGCGCATCTCACTCACCATGCTCTCGCTATGATGTTTGGATTAAATTGGCTGCTCCTTGTTCTGTCCCTTTGGTAAAGTGCAGATGTAAGCAGAAACTGTTATGCCCAGTATGATTAGGAGCAACCTTCGCCATTTTGTTGGGAGTTAACACTAACCTTCTATACTGCAACACTCTACAGTACTACGGCTATGGGGTGTGTGCAGGTAGTGGTATGAGCAAGCACTTAGTTCTGCATGCCTCCCTCCAACTCCATGCACATTCCAGCTACTCGTAGCCCTAATGGCACCAACATGGTGAAACCATGACTGTAACGTGACATGCTTTTATCTATTATTTTTTATTTCTCTGATGAAGGTATCGCTCAATAGTATCTACGTTGATACCGAAGCATAGGTTTTAAATGAATTTTTTGACAGTTTGCCTGTACTTCTTACTAAGGGCTTGCTCGTACTTCACTATGGATTACAAGCACTTTCAACTCCCCGCCGGCAAGGAATAACCACAAGGCTGACGGAAGAGACTGGTCCTGAGTGAGGAAGACCACGATGTACCCAACACCAGGCCACATCAAGGCTTCCCACACAAACATAGCATTTATTTATTACATCACAGTGGCTGTGGCCATGTTGAATGATGACTCGTGACTTTCGATGACTCTTCAATTTACGTGCAGCCCTGTCATAAGCAATAGTCACAGACATCTTCTGGCCACCAATTATTATTATGGCAGTGGTGAGCCCATGATTATCATGGAAAAGTGTCTTAAAAACTTCAGCATGCTGTATTGTACTGGAGAGACGGATCTTGGAAAATGGGTTAATGTTGATGAGGTGTGAGGTTTGGCATTGAAAGTATAATAACAACGATCTAAGATGGATTACTCTTGGTTGTCTGGTAATTTAATGGTTCAGGTTATTACGGGATGGTAAATTTGAATGCTCGCCCGACGTTAACAAAAGATCCTCCAGATCAAATTGGATGAGGATGAAGTTGATGAAGGTGGGCGGACGTGACGTTACTAAAGCTGGGAGGACTGGAGTATGATTAAAGTTGGGGAAATAATATTCTAATTAATAATGACCAAAATTTGCTGGATGAAACCTCATCGGGTGCTACAAGGTTCAATTGATTGAATGGAATGAAAACTTTAATAAAACCTGCTGAGAGCTCGAACAATACAATAGATTGTAAAGACAATCCATAGCTACTACATTATTACATTGGAATTGCATAATTAACATTATCAGTGAAATTGTTGTCAACTCTGATCATAAGCCTGGACCCATCTTGGGCACAAAGCTGACCGATATAACGATGTTGTTGTGAGCTCTAATAATACAATTTAGGGTCCAAAATGAGTTGCTTCAAAATACGCACCCGCTCCCCAGAAAAATTCCAAGACGGTGACTTCATGCACCAGTTTTCCAGATGGCACATGAAACCATAACCATCGTTAATGACATGTAAAAAAAAATAATTGTTTCCAAACTTTGATACAACCGAATTAAAAAAAGAACATTACTCACAAAAGGAAAAAAGAAATATCAATAGCATTTACCCATAAATGTGTCAATTAATTCCAATGCAACTTATTTGTAATGTTGCGCTATTGCCCCCACATAGGCTTAGTTGGTGCACATAAGGTAAGAAAGAAACATCTAGGATTTTTCAAACTTAAACACAGCGTTTTTATACGAATTCGGGAGTACAGTTTTTAAGCGACAGTGCTCAATTTTTTATTTAAAAAACTTGTTTTCAATAGGGTTTTAAAAACACTGAATCCTCGGACAAAATCAAAACCAAAATGATTTTATAAATCCTTATTTAGAGCCAATACACCAAATTCAAACATGCCACAATTAGTAAAACACGGCCGTTTGCATTTTAATGTTCTAGCAGTCAAACTGTTTTCATCAGCTTGGGTAGAAAACACTTCCGTTAAATAAATTCCAATCTATTAGCCAAATTTGGGGCAATCAGTGGAATATTGTGGCCTCTTTCATTATATAAGAATTTGCTATGCAATATAATACAATGTAAAATGTTGTATATAAAATAATGTGAAAGGTTTCCCACGCACGCGTGAACCTAAATTCTCGTGCTAGGCTTTCCTTTGGTTCTTTTTTCTCTTCTCTACTTTTGCTCGACCAATGCGAACCGATTTAAGGTCTGCTTTTCTGGCCTTATGCAGGTCGGGCCTATTTAAAATTAGGACTATAATTCTGAAGGAAAGTCTAAAAGGTTTTTAGGCGAACGTTCGATAACGTCAATGACCAAAATGCTGTAAGTCTTGGCAAGCCTTCTTACTTCCTTCTTCCAACCATGCCATAAAAATAAACTCAAGATGCAACTGATTTCCAGCCTGGACGTATTTATTTCCGTTTTTAATAAATGTAACCAGAAGTGCGACGCCATTCGACTGTAAATCCCAAAACCAACTCCTAGCCCGGCTAGTAGTTGAAGCCTTCATTACAGTTTTGTAATGGGAACACCATACGTTTAACCGATGTGATGGTAGTCAAGTTATTTTTTACCACCTGTGCATTTTGCACTTGCCATTTCATTTATCCCGTGCTGCTAAGCCATCAGCCAAGTTGGACGCGTAGGGGCCACTGCGACTGTTATTCATGAGACAGTAGTATAACGCGACTATAAGTACAGAGCATACTTTTTATTAGTACAGCATATAAAAACAAAAGATCTAACGTACATTTAATTAGTATGCATTAAATATAGAAATTAATATATAATATATATAACATACTTTTAATTAGTACGGTACGAAAAAACGAAATATATATAACATACTTTTAATTAGTACGGTACGTAAAAACGAAATATATAACATTCTTTTAATTAGTACGTACGTATAAACGAAATATATAACATACTTTTAATTAGTACGGTACGTAAAAACGAATTATATAACATACTTTTAATTAGTACGTACGTATAAACGAAATATATAACATACTTTTAATTAGTACGTACGTATAAACGAAATATATAACATACTTTTATTTAGTATGGTACGTATAAACGAAATATATAACATACTTTTAATTAGTGCGGTACGTATAAACGAAATATATAACATACTTTTAATTAGTACGGTACGTATAAACGAAAGATATCATATACTTTTAATTAGTTCGGTACGTATAAATGAAAGATATCACATACTTTTAATTAGTTCAGTACGTATAAACGAAAGATCTAACATACTTTTAATTAGTACGGTACGTATAAACGAAAGATATAACATACTTATAATTAGTGCGGTACGTATAAACGAACGATCTAACATATTTATAATTAGTACGGTACGTATAAACGAACGATCTAACATACTTTTAATTAGTACGGTACGTATAAATGAACAATCTAACATACTTATAATTAGTACGGTACGTATAAACAAACGATCTAACATACTTATAATTATTACGGTACGTATAAACGAAAGATCTAACATACTTATAATTATTACGGTACATATAAACGAAAGATCTAACATACTTATAATTAGTACGGTACGTATAAACGAAACATCTAACATACTTATAATTAGTACGGTACATATAAACGAAAGATCTAACATACTTATAATTAGTACGGTACGTATAAACGAACGATTTAACATACTTATAATTAGTACGGTACGTATAAATGAAAGATATAACATACTTATAATTAGCACGGTACATATAAACTAAAAATATAACATACTTTCAATTAGCACGGTCCGTATAAACGAAAGATATACCATACTTTTAATTAGCACGGTACGTATAAATGAGTATGGTACATATAAACGAAAGATCTAACATACTTTTAATTAGTACAGTACATATAAACGAAAGATCTATGCAAGTCTTACGATACTTCAACCTGGGTTACGAACAATTACAAATTTACAAGGAATAGAAGGTTTACGCCAAGTAAATTCACCTTGGCCAAACACACTTTTATCTCTTTAAAAAACAGTCACGATTACGAGCAAATCAGGTCCATAAACTTCCTCTCAAGTACTTACAAGTAAAATCTTTTATCAGAGTACAATGACGCCACACTCAGGTTGGTGTTAACAGACTGGTTGACAGAGGATAGAAAACAGTATTCTGTTAAGACTTTTACAGTGGCATTTAGAGTAAAAAAAAATTTAAATCATATTAACACAAAAAAATTGTTTTAGGCTTCCTTATCACTCTCCAAAAAGTCAAAAAATAAAAAGAATTTATTATTATTGCCACATGGGCCCAAAGTTAACATTATAAATGAATGGCAAAAATGGGTTATCTTGCAAAATTGGTATTATTAGTTAAAATAACTAATAAAGTCAAAACAAACTTTTGACATTAATACTCTCAAAGACGAAAAAAGTACCTGTAATTAAGATGAAGTTGTTTTTTTTTTTTTGCTGAAAGTAACACAAACTGCTTGCATACCTGCTGGTATAATTTAGGAATTATATTTTAAACTGCTAAAATTAGAATTTTGGCAAGGTTAGCCATTTTGATTACTAAGCCATAATGTACAACTCCAGGTTGGCTCTAAATTTTTTTTTTTGTAGAATATTTTGGGCTCTGGAAAACGAGAACAAGGCTGATAACAAGCTTTCTACACTTTTAGGAATTGACATACAAATTCTTACTTTTTTGTCTACCTTTCTGAGACATCAGGACTTTAATCCTAATTTGTAAATTTACTTTCTGCACTTTTACACCATACAGCATTTAACTTGAAGGTATAAATGCGGCGAAAAATATCCGTTCCTCTTTCTTCATTCCAGTAAAAGACTGGAACATTATTATTTCCATACATATACTGTATGTTGAAAGTATTAGACAAATTAGTAAAAAAAAAAAAGTATACTTGCGGAAGCTTTATTCCATAGTGTGAAAGATCATGACGTCAACCACACCATATCAACCAGACGGAATGATCTGTAAGGAAGACTTTGACGCTTTGATGAATACCAGAACTCTTTGAAATCGAAAATCACAATACGCATACACTGCTATGCTATTACCTCTTCTCGTTTAAACAGACGTAGAATGGCCCCTACCTAAGCAAAACTATTTTGGCTCGGATTTATGGAAAGAATAAATCCTTATCTTTCAGAATATACTAAGCATGCATATTTTGGGTAAATAGGGAGCTCTAAAAACCAGTTCGAAATCGAAAATAATGATACGCTTTCGCCACTAGGCCATTACCTTTTCACTTTTAAACGGATGTAGAAAGGTCCCTATCTAAGCTAACCAGTTTTGGTTACGATTGATGGAAAGATGAAATCCCCCCCCCCCAACTATCAGAGTGTGCTAAGCGTGCACATTTTGGGCTATTAGAGAGCTCTCAAGATCACTTCGAAACCGAAAATCACTGTACAAGCAATTAAAAAGGACTGCTCGGGCTAATTAAGGGTCATATGTTTGAAATACGATTTTGGATTCAATGGTTTCTTTTACGCAAAAGATATGTATCACCTTTCTTGTCCAGAATTCTGGACTGAACGTTTTTGTTTCTCGTTATGCTTTTGATTTGTTGACAAAAAAAACTTTTCTCTTCCTCCCCTTGGTTTTTGGACTAGCTACTATAGCTATTTTTGTTCAGTTGCCCTTCATTTGCATCCATACGTAATTTCATGCTTTTCACACAAAATGAAAAATTCTTTCAATTTTGTCGCCGAGGCGGCCCTTTCTGTTTATTTTGTATGCATTTTTAATTGTATAGATGGTGGGGAGAATAAGGGCTGAATAGTGAAAATGTTGGTTAGGTATTTGCGATAGTTGACCGCATCTTCAGGTTTTTTACTGCTTAATGCATAACATAACGATTGCTGTATGTTTTCTATTAAATTTGAAATTCACGACCTATTACCTGTATATTACCAGGTAGAAAATGAAGACAGTATTACTGTATCAGAAATATCAACCTTGTATGGAAACTGTTTGCAAATGACTCCAAGTAAGTAAAATGTGGCGAGCAACATACTTATTACCGCACAGGTACGCAAGGCACTGAAAGCCTCGAGTTCTTTATAAACCGTTTTATAATAATAATAATAATACTCTTATGTCTGTCAGATTATCGGTAATTCTTAGTGGCAGGAATTCTGTTAAAATACTGAAAAAATTACTAAACCTAGGTGAAGTAAGTTGCATTGTAAGGTGCACAAGGTGCTTACGGTGTCAGCGGCTGGCAACATTGGCAACGGCTAAAACATGGTAAGGAACCCCAATTAGGTTTTTTTTTTAAGGTGGGGGAACTTGAGTTTTTAAAATTATCAGGAAATTGCCAAAGAAATACGAACTTGGGAAAGCATGTGTTATCGTTAGGAGTGTTCATGAGTAATTGTAGGATAACAAACTAACATCTTTTCTCTAAGAAAGAAGCAGTCAGAATTATGAATTTAATTCATTGGTTGGTGAAAAATTTGGAAAGATGGTGCCACATCTACTGCCAACGTCAAACTGAACGCATTTTTAAAAAAAGTTACTTAGGTCAAGCCAGGGATTCGAACCGTCGTTCACGATGTTTAAAGTATGAGATGCTGACAACTGGGCTGGGGTTGCTTGCCTTGCTCGAGGTTCCCGTGAACCCTAATGAAGCTCGCATTGTGTGTTGTGACTTGGTTTTGTTTGCCATTCAGTAGCTTCCAATAGGCAGGATATTGGACAGGAAAGGTTTAATGTCATGCTGAGCCTTCGTTCGTAAGTAAGTAGAGCTGAAGTTGCTGTTTTATACATTTCTGCATAATAATTAGGAACCGACGAACAAGTTCTAGTGAACATGCTGTCTGAATTATTAAACTATGGGGGAATGTACTCTCACTTGATAATGCTGAAGTAAGTACCATTGCCGTGTTGTGAATAGTGAGAAAAAAGAAATTTTAAATAGAGCCAATAGTCGAACAGCTGATCGACAGCTGAACAGCTGATCGAACAGCTGATCGACTCCCATTCTGTTGGGAAAACCAGCCAACTTATTTTTACTACCACCCTAGTGTTATTAAAGGCCGGCCTAAGAACTCTGTGTTAAAATCTCAACTTTGAGAGCTTACAACTGCGCCAAATCTGAATTTTTTAAACCGAATTTGAACTGTATGTATGTCCACTATTATGAAAATTTTGCGGTTTTGCCGAATTACAAATCCAGAGTGGGGCAAATAAGACAACTTCTTGTTTTTGTTTTTATTCTTCTTCTTCTTCCTCTTCCGGGGATGTACCTTTGGTCAGTCTTCTCTATAGAGGACAAACTTCACCACCTGAAATTGTAGGAATAGGCGCAAATATCATGAGAAACTATAAAAAAAAAAGTCATTTGAATTGGTGTGTGCCTTTTTTACATCATCAACATCCTCAGAACTAACAATATTATCGATATTTTTTTCAATCTGATTGTTTTAACCCCCAGAGTTATTTCGGGAGATATTAATTTCATGAATGCAAAGCACGAGGGAAATTATCTGCCAGTTAATAGCACGAGTGAATTTATTTAGCCAAAACACGAACGTTGTAAAAAGCATTTCATAATTTCCAATAGCTCGCGGGTTAATTGTTAGAGAATTTCTCGTCATTCTTCATTCTGCACTCTGCATTCTCAATTACGCAGAATTCAAAATGTTTGAAAGTCGCAGCTGTCCTCCAAATATCGGCGCGCCCACTGTAGTAAGTATTTGATCACAAAACGGCACTCTCAATTTCTTGCTAGGTTACAGGCCTAATAAAGACACAGCCAAGCTTCGCCAGCAGAAGCGGCTTGAATGTGTGAATGCAGGTGTGGTTACGCAAACGAATGAGAAAGTGCGTATTTAGAAAGAAAGGTCTTCCAGATTGCCTTTGGTAGGAAAATACATAATTTTATTTGAAACGAATGCAACCAAAGTTTCGTAACATGTCGACATTGTAACATTTGAAGCTAATGCCCGCCTCAGAAAGCACCTGCAGTCTTTTGCATTATAATGCATCGACCAATGAAAGTTAAATATGCTGTAACTGATTTAGTTGTAAATTTAGCTAATGAACATCCACTTACAGCGAGAATTTCCCTGACCGAAATTTGCTCACCTAATCGTGTACTAAATTCGCCCAATCACAACCGACTTACAGTGATAATCACGCAGTAGCCTTCAAAAGCTACTGCGTGATTATCACTGTAAGTCGATGTTCATTGGCTAAATTTAAAACTAAATCAGTTAGGCAATATCCTGCAGCTTTCATTGGTCGACGCAGCGTAATGCTAAACCGTGCAAAACATGGCGAGCGCTTTCTGAAGTTGATACACTTTTGGCAGTCACTAGCTTCAAACGTTATACAGTTGACACGTTACGATACGTTTGTTAAATTCATTTCAAATAAAAGTATTTATTTTCCTACCAGTAACAGTCCGGAAGGCTTCTCTTTCGAAATACGCACTGTGTCGTTCATTTCCGTAACCTAGCAACGCCTACACTCACACGTTGCAGCTGGTGGCAAAACTCGTTAATCCACCTATGTCGTTAGGCCTAACGTCAACGTAACCTAGCAACAAATTCTGAACACCATTTTGAAATTTATTACGCTCCACTACAGTCCGTATTTGATTGGTTTTTTTTATTTACTCTTGCAATTTAAAAAAAAAATGAAATTATGTACTGCATATATTAATTTATTATTACGGAATTGTTTAAAGTAAAAAGTTTGGAGGTGTGCGCCAATGAAAAATTCTTCAGCGGCGGCGAATATCAATTTTATTCCTGGCGGCCGTAGTGCCAATCGGCGCGCCGATATTTGGACGGCAGCGCGACTTTTATAAAATTTTTAAATGTTGCATACGAAATTTAGAGTGCTGAATACTGAAATATGACGTGAAATTCTCGAACTAAATACCCCGCGAGCTATTGGAAATTATCAAATTTTTTTGAACACTCGTGTTTTGGCCCATTAAACTCACTCGTGCTATTTATTGGCAGATAATTTCCCTCGTGCTATGCACTCGTAAAATTAATGTCTGCCTAAATAGCACTCGTGAGTTTATAGGGGCCAAAACACTCGAGTTGAAAAAAATTATCGATAATTTCCTTAGCTCTTGGGATATTACGTATGATAACACCGCAGTAGCTTTCGAAAGCTGCTGAAGTGTTATCACTGTAAGTCGGTTATGATTGGACGAATTTAGTACACGATCAAGTAAGCAAATTTCGGTCAAGGTAATTCTCTTAGGTAACATCCCGAGTGCAAGGGTAGTTATCGATAATTTTTTTCAGCACGAAATTTTTTGCTCCCATTAAACTCTTGAGTATTATGTTGGGTAATTATTAAGATCGAGAGTCACGAAGTGATGAGTGAGTTTATTGCCAACTCAACCACGAACGAGTTTAAGGGAGCAAAAACTTGAGTGCTCCTAAAAGATTCATAACTACCCACTGCAGGAGTGTATAGTTACTCAGAGTAACTCGAGAGAATTACTTTATCAGTTTATTAATAAATTACTTACAAACATTTATGGGTGTATGAAAAATTTTCTGCATTTTGTATTAATGTTGTTGTACTTTTCTAAACTTTCAAGTGAGTCTATTAGTTGGGGATTACGTGAAGTAGCCTTTCCGTCACTTTCGTATTGTTTCTGTGTCCTTTTTTTTAATACGCTTCAGTGTGCAGATGTTAGCAGGTTGTATATCCGTAGAAACGATCACAGAATGTTACTGAAAATCTTTAATTAGTAAAATATTAGTAAAAAATTAGTAAATATTAGTAAAATTATCCCAAATGTTTATGTAGCAGGTAAATTAGCTATACGTTTACATCTAATATTCATTATTTATTTGTATTTACCTAATCGCAAATCTTTTTGCCTCTACGATGTTGGAAGCCCCCCTCCCTCGTATAAGCCTCGGTCCACTCAGTCTGTTGCTCGCTGTTTTGGTTGCTATGGAAACGAATATGGCCTCGCTATTAAAAACGGTTAAAATAAGTTGGAGGGACAATTCCTGCAGTGAAGATGCATTGTGGACGTGTAAGTACATTGTATAGCACATTGTATATGATGCATATTTACTATTGTGTTAACGCATTACCTACAGCAGCAATGAACGAATTGACCCTAAAGACCAATTCTATAGACATATTAAAAATTCTTCTTTATAATGGTTTCATTAGTTAGCATCAGTCAAAAGCAGAAGTCGTTGTAGCAAACAGCTTGAAAGCCCAAACTATAACTTGAAAATGTTGACCGAATTAAAACAGTGCTTTACAAAAGCCACGTGCTGGAATGCCAGACCTACAATTTCGTTACAATGAATAGCAGGTTTCAGATCTGGGGTCATCTACACGCCAAGATCCTTAATTTGAATTTCAGAATTCAATGGTTGGCCATCGAGAAAATAACACCACGGGGTGCATTCCGCGCACGAATACGTAGACAGCAACATGTGGTAGACGACAACGCAAGCTGCCAATCCTTTGGCCAGGTTTACACTGCATCATTGTGGTTTGGAAGACAAGTGTCCTGATGGTTACCATGACTATCTCATGTGTCAGAGGTCCTGGTCTCGAATCAGGTTATTTAGAAATTACACAAAATGAAGGGGACCCAAGATCGAGCCCTGAGAGACTCCACTAATAACGTCAGTTGAGGACGAGTATGAATTTTCAACCTGAACCACTTGGGTTCTACCCATAAGGATGCCTTTAGAAATCAGACAAGTAAACTTATTTGGCAGAATATCTCCAGAACAGAATAATCCAAGGAAGTAATGATTGGAGTCAAAACACCAAATGCTTTTCCCATCAGGACATATTTTAATTTTTAAATAAGTAATACTGAGTTTTTTGTAAAGGCATGCAGGAATGACACATTGTGCATGAAAGTGATGGATTACACCAAAAACGTTCTTTGGACCGTAACATACTTTCTGGATAATGGTGCTCTATCGGACGTTGTGTATTTTGATTTTAAATGACCTTTGATTCGGTGGTTCACAGTAAGCTGTTGTTTAAACTGACCTATTACGGAATTGGTGACCCCTTGTTGATCGGGATTGAGGCATCCTTACGCGTGTTAAATGCTGCCTTTGGACGTTTGCTTAAAAAAAAGGCCGTGTCAGTGTGCTCAGCTGTAGGACCTCGGCTTTTGATTTCAAAGGTCGTGGGTTCGATTCCCCGCTCAGTCAGTCTGACATTTAAGTCGAAAAGGAAACGTAAATAGTTTGCATCTGTATTTATTTAACTACATATTCACGCTGCTTATGGCACACAACTCCGATTAAACGGTTACTAAAAGAAATATTTATTTGTGTATATCAAAGTCAGATTTACAATTTGTGACATTATAACTTGTAAATAAATAAGTAATGCTTATTTTCGTTTGGATAGCATTAAGAGCACTGTTATGTTTTTTAGTTACAGGTTATAACACAAATGCAAATATCAGAACCGACTGTATCCTTCCCCGAAAATTCCGTGAATAACAATGGAAATTAAATAAATAATAGAAAAGAATGCATATTAATATTTTTATTTAAACTCCATCTCTTTTGAAAGCGGTATTAATATCTTGGTCATACATTAACACACAATCCTACAACTTGGTTTTGTATGTTTGAATTGGGCTTCCTTGGAAATCCGGCCTACGCATAAAATTGTCACAAAATCTATTATTATGGAATTAAATAATTGTTAAAATGGAAATGAAGGCATAACCTGTGTTTGAAAACAATGTTTTGTTAAAGAAATTTAGATCAAATACTAATTGTTTTTGCTTAAATAGAGAATTGTACCCGTTGTTACCCTAACGTATGTGAATCAGACTTAAAGCATTAAACTTTTAATAAAAACTGCATTTATTCAGTTTGAAAGAAGTTACGGAATAACAAAAGATTTGGAATGTATTTAGAATTAGTAACGCCAAAATATGGGGCTACGTGCTGGTTGACTTCTGGTAGAATTAGTATCGAAATCCAGGTCTACATCTTCTTAAATAGCCAGTAGTAGCCAATGGAAATGGCTTTTCTTGATTCCATTTCTTACGCTGGAATTTTATAGAAATTTGTAGCTCAGGAAGTGTCATTTTACGCATGAGCAGTGTAGTAGTTCAAAATATGTACATAGTTGCCATCAACTGCAGGTGAAAGAAGAAATTCACGACGTTTCGGTTCCTAGATCGGAACCGTTTTCAAGTTTAGGGTTAACTTCAGTAGTTAACTTCGTATTGGTTATGAACACAAGGTCAACTGCTCCTGAAATCACAGTATGATATTTTGTAGTCACCCACAAAAATGGCGATGTTCAAAGTTGAACACCAACAATTACCAAACGATGAAGGTCTTACGCCCATTTCCTTCATCTCTGCAGGACAGAACAAGGAGTCTTGCAAGGCCACAGATTTAACACTATGGAAAGTTTGGTAGTGTGAAATATATGGGGTTGCTTGTTTTACATTCCAACAGCTGCAAATTAATCAACACACACTTAAAACTCTGAAACGATAGGTACGGAAAATTTGTTCAAACTCTTCCTTTTGCTCAGAAATAATTAACAAACCGTTTAGAGTTTTATTAAAAATGTGCACGCTTTTTGTGATACTTCGCCTTGGTCGTGATGAGTGATGCTGATGTGACATATGGACGAGTGTACGTTTCTTAAGTTGTATGTGAAAACAGTAAACAATTTTGTGCTATAATTGCTATTACTAAGATAGAAATGACTCGAGTTTCATCATGAAAATTGTTTAAAAAATGTTTTGTAACTTATTCTAAAGAGTAATTACTATAATTATGTTTCAGATGGATTACAAGAGTATGAAGGTTTAAAAACAAGTATAGAAGCTGTGATGTTCGGAAGTTTCAGCTCCAATTTTAGAGTGGTAAGTATGAGTTTTGCATAAATAATGCACTCCAGTACCACCTACAAATATATTCTAATGCAATACGGAAGATTGTGTGATTTTCAATTCTAGGGCTGTCAGTTTTCAATATGCACGCTGTCATCCTCATTACTTCTATGTGGTGTGCAAAATAAAATGTTAATGCAAAAACGGTGTGTTAAAATAAATACTTTCGCGGTATTTGAAAGAGTAAAATTCGTAGTGAGGTCTGAACGTTACACCAACCAAGTCAGATCTCATAACTTTCTCAGTGTAATATTACTGAAGTCACCTAATTATACTTGAAGTTCACTACATCATTACATTATCACGCACTGTTTTATTACAACTACTCAACTCTTTATGGCATAACACATATTAGATAGTTACGGCACAGTTGCGGTTCAAATGCCCGTTCACTGGCTGCTGCTGTAACCTTATGCAGTCCGTATATTGGTCTCATGTATGTGTGTTTGAGCCCTTAGAAAATTCGAGCCTTAATGAAACTTTAACATTCAAAATAATTGCTATTCCTACACCTATAATGTACAGTCCTGGATATTGAGTTTTGAACACTTTTTCGCCACACAAGCATTGATGCAGAGCTTTTTCCTGGACGGAAACTTCATTGTTACGATTTAGCATTGCTACGTGACTTATAAAAGGACTTAGCAAGTTGCTCCACCAATGCACCGTCGTTGTATGTCAACAATGGAAAGCTGTTTGCACAAACCTTGGCATCTACCTGAAACAGTTAATCCGTATGCAGGATTCAGTACAACATCTGAAGTGTTCAATATTCAATCTCCAGTGCTGCACAATATCACATCATCGATTTACAGAGAATAATTACGCATAAGAAAACATCATTAAGTGTGTTAGTTTTACTGATGTACTCGGTTATTTTATTTTATTTACAATTATGATTTAATTTTTTTTATTTAATATTCATTATTTTTAATTCTTAATGTTAATTTAATACTTGATTATTTAACTTAAATTACATAGGATTGTTTCTTTTGGCATGCGTTGAAAATGTTACTACGTTCAAGTCTGGGCTCAGGGCATCCCTGCTGAATCTTTTGGATAAGAGGGCCTGATTATGTGCTCGTGCTTATTTCTGTTGTGTAGTGTGAAAGATCCTCCAATTAAGTAAATAAATAAATGTTTACCCACTTAAAGTGGTAAGGCAAATGGAAGGGTAGGGGAACCACTAACACCAAGCCTAGAAGAAAAAAAAAGAAGAAAAAGAAAAAAAAGAAAAAAAGAAACAAGAGAAAAAAAGTATGGTGATAACTTTCATTATTGCCTCTGTCTGTTCCAAGCGATCCTCACCAGTTGAAATGGAGGTGAATCCGAATTCTCGTATTTCTACACATGTTAAGATTTAAGAAATATGACTTTAAAGTAATTACACTACAAGAAAAAATTTCCAAATTTAGGCCTCATTTTAGGGTAGGTGAGCCTATACAGCTAGATTCTAGAAATGAGTACAATTGGCTTTAGTTTCGGCGACACCTATTACAGCATATTCAATGTTACGGGCATAATAACGAAATTTCGTACATGGTGGATGGTGGTGCGATCTGGGCTATAGAATCGAATCATAACCCTTTAAAAAAGAATTTGGTGATCAATAAACCCACTTACGGTGTTTCGTTTGTAGGACAAGTGTTTAGGATTAGTGCTAGGATTCCTGCAGGGTGTTTATACTAAATCGCAGCAAGAGCAAAAATCGATCGATATCATGAGTATTAATAACATAATCGTTCACATGAATATAATTGGCTCGCCCTGCGTAAATGCCGACACTTAACTGTGTATACACTTTCTATCCTGGGTTACCTCTGGGTTGTAAGATGATAATCGCTCCTCAAAATTTAATATATCTTCTCGTCTCTATGGAAAAAATTCGAAATATTCGCATGTGGTCAACTTCTAAAGATGATGAAATATTCAACCTGAATAGGGAGATACCCACCGTCAGATTCCACTTTAGATCGAAATATAAAAGAAAATATAGAATGTTGGTATTTGGTCAAAAAATGAATAACTGGAAAAGTATTTAACCACAATAATAATGGTAAGCAATTACTGACAAAAAAAACAGAGTTTTTCTCTAATATCTGATCAGAGGTAGGAGATGAAGTTGATAGAAGATTACCTGAATATAAACGAGTCCTTACAGCATGATACGTCCATGGAGAGCTATTCATATCACGGGTATACCACCATAGTCGACAATAACCTTAACAACGGGATTTCGGAAATTATAGTTATATAAAACCAACGTTTATTTCTACACATTGTTAATAATTATCTGCTGATTAAAGACAAATTGCTCAACATCGACGAATTGCTCAATTTCACGAATGCTGACCTCTCGACTGGATTTCCAGAATAAAATATAATTTGGGGGTCAAGCTAGGGGACAAGTAAACTAAACGGATTATGGAAGTCTCATGAAAGACTTGCGTATGTATGGCTCGAACAATCAAGTGTCATTGCTGGATTATCGTTGGGTGCTAGACAGTTTTGAATCTGTAGGCACTATTTGGACCAACACATCGGGCTGTAAATTGCACCATGACACGAGCGTGAAGAAGCCAGTACCGAAATGGAGTTTATCGTTCGCCTTTCTTTTAAAACATTTCATTGGATTTTTGGAAAATTACGACAAAATAGTGTACGGCAGAAAACACGTGCCGATGTTATCTTGGGCAAGCAATGACAAAGCAACACTTAAAGCAGCTACTACAGCCAACGCCAAAGTTGTGCTGAGCAGTGTTTCTTGGCACAATCCAAAGGTTTCGACATTTGATGACCAGAAACTTAACCTTTTGAAGTATACAGACGGAGGAATGAACGTGGATTTGGGGTCTTGACACTGCCATTATGACAGCTGCCACAGAGTAGTAGTTTCACCAGGCACGTGCTTACTACTTTCGCGGTCGAGAAACCAAAGTGAGTCATTCTGTCTCTATAGAACGAAGAGTAACGACAGCCAAAATTAAAAATCCGCCGGTTTCAATCACTGCAACATGCTGAAATGGAGGCTGACGTGACTTGAAATTCCGAACGTTATCTCTTCCTGGGACTTGAACTTAAACTACGCTACAGGTGAATAATCCATTTTCTATAGAATGGCTCGGGAGTTAAGGTGCACTTTCGATGGCATGGAGGATCTGTGCGTCAAATCGGTTCAGTTTAAAAAAAAAACATCTATTCTCTAGTGGTTTTGGACTGTTCCAAACACTCAGAGAGACCTCAACCTGGCATCGTGGACGTACAAGTAAAGTTGAAACTTAATTCTCCGCCATTCCACCCAATCCAACCTGCAACACATGTTGACAGGCAGGAGCAAAATGAGTTTGAAATTGGACAGAAGTAATGTCGAAGTAGTTTGTTAAATAATATAGAAATAAAAAAGAATGGCAAGAAAAGTAAAAAAAAAAATAAAAAATTTAATCAGTAAAATTGGTCGAAAAAACGTGGTGGATTTCTACAGTTACTGGCATTGAACTAGGACCTGCTCATAAACTGTGCAGGTAGTCTGGCAGGAGGGGGGGGGAGAGCTGTTAGAATTGCTGCAGCCATTAAGAAAGCTCAAAACGAATCTGGCAAAAAATATCTCATGGCATAGGGCTCTACCTGAGGCCAGAGCGTGATTGCTTTAGCAAACCACATAGTCTCTTTTAGCAACAAGCGACTTCCACAGAAACCAAAACATTTCGAATGTGGCATGGTTAATTTAGAAAATTTTGACGCTGGAGAAGGTAGTCATTTGGTGGCTTATTCGACCGTTAACAGCAAACACTGTTATTTGGATAGTTTCAGCAATATTGAGCGTCCCATTTTAGTAGTACTTGGTTCTGAATATTTGGGTTGAGTTAAGTATGACCACGACAGAATACAGAATTTCAATCAAATATGGTGCGTTATTTCTGTTAATTTTTTTTAATTCTTTGTCTAAGGGTCGTAATTACGAGATGGTTTTAGACGATATGAGAATTAGATAAATGTGCCGGGACTTAGGTGATCTACCTGATAATATTATCACTCTCGCCATAAAAATTATCATTCCTCTACAAAGTTCTTTCGAAATTCCGGCTTCATTTCCACAATAAGCTTGTTTTCATAATACTGCTCCTTGATGATCCTGATATAAATTTGAATTCCGGTAGCCAAATCTTTGCCACCATCGTATTCCCTAGCTTGTAGTCCGGCAGCTCAAATCGGAATTTGTAACTTATTGTAGTTGGAAGAACATGATTACTAAAGACCTGCGATGTCATAAGGTAATAGCCACACAAGCTTACGAAATATTTGTAAGGAACGTTATTACTGCACGGAAAAAAAGCCTTTTTTAATGGTGTGACGGCGTGAAAGCTGCCTAATGCAAAACGGTTTTTGAGTACGAACTGCTTTGTAGCTGAATCATGTTGCGATGTGGTCTCTCTTCGGTATTGTTTTATCGCGTGCATCAAAATCTCGTTCATACTTCCCACGTGTGCCTGTTCCATCAATTACTACCGAATCTACAAACACCAGATTATGTTAATGTTAATTTTGATCTCTTATATGATTAGAAGATTAGAAGATTAGAAGAATCCTGAAGATTTATTGCGGGAGTGCAGTTACAAGTTTGATCAAGCGTTTATAACCCGCAGCATAGCTTCTATCGTGGTGTAAATTTAGCCCGCATGATTCTTTAGTAGCTACGTCGAACTATTCTTTAATAGATACAATGTTATTTTCTGTTGAGTATGCCGCGGTTTTTATACGTTTATTTTTTGCGTTAAAATGACCGTCGGAATCTTCATTAAAATCCATGTTGGATTTTATGTTTTTCTATGAGATTTCTAAAGCAATTGCCTGTGAAATAATTTGCAGCTTTCCCAGGATCTATGCCGGGTGCTACTTAAGTCCAACATTTTATCACGCGTTGTATTTCTGATCGAAGTATAAATTAACCACATGGTCATCGGCATATTTTTTAGTAGTAACGTCACTTTTTTTCTGTTGGTAGTGGCACTTCTTTAATTTGTTTGTTTTTTGCTCTAAAATAATGTCCATGGTCCGCCTCCATATTATGAAAGGTATCGTATTTGCTATTGAGATATTCTAAACTGGATAATTAAGAAATAGTCACTGCATCTTGAGGGTATATGCTAGGTGCAAATCTTATTAGTTGGCCGTTCCACATATCGTAATCCATCTTAACTTCCGAATCGACATATTCTTTTGTAGCTACATCTACAGATTGTAAGGGAGAAACGTGTTTATTTTTCGCGCTGTAATGCCCATCGGAATCTTCTTTCATGTTGGATTTAAATCTCTTTACGTTGGTTTCTAATTCGACCAACTGAGAATACATTATGGCATATTCAGTAGTAATAGCCCTAGAGCTTTTGTGGATAATACGGCTACTGTTTTCGCATGAAGCCTGTACCCTGACATTAAAACTAACAAATGCTAATTATTTTGCAATTATATTCCGAGCGCATAGTGCGAGGGGTATAATTTCAAATTAATTAGCATGCGTTAGTTTTAGTCTGGTTACTGGCTGAGTGCGAAAATATTTTTAGCCATATTATCCACAAAAGCTAGAGGGCTGTTTTACTGGAGTATATCCCAATTCAAAATAAATAATAACAAAAGAAGTAAACATTCGTTATGTTATTATTAATATTTATAACGTAATGCTACATTTTATTAGCGTACCGTTCTATCAGTTCATAAAATTATTTATCTTCAACGAGAAGTTACGGACGATGCTGCATCGGCGACTTTCTCCATTTAAACACGCCGCATCAACTACACATTGCTGAAATCGGCCGAAAGATGGCGCTGTGTGTGTTCCTGTACTAATTTTTAATCGTTTGCTAATAATTACCATGGGATCGAAAAACTAAAAGACTAATACGGTAAAATTAAAATTATTTATGCCAATAGATCGCTGAAGGAAAATTATAATATACTAGCCTAAAAAATTATAAATTGTGATGTTTAAATATGAAAATCGTAACGAATACGTCGAGTTTTCTAGCTGGTATATAGGCGAGTCAAAAGCCACAGCCATTAACTAGCAGTTGGCGTCTGTTTTAAGCTTAGCTCGCTAAGTTGCGCATACGCACAACGAAAAGGTACTGTGGTATAATCACCCCGATTATACCCCGGTGGTGATTATACCACACTAGGTCGATTATACCCCGCTCCTCTACCTTCCACCATGATATCAAGCGGGATATACTCAGGTCCTATTGCAGCCTAACTTTGGTTGAGCGTTTATTCTGTATGTTGTAATCTTGATTCAAATCTAGAATACACTCCACTCCCATACACTGATTTCTTGATGTATTGGTCATTTACAGCTGCTGCCAATCCTTATGGCACTAGTAATTACCTGTCTAATCATGTTTTGTATGATGAAGTTTTGCGCCGACATTATGCTGAACTGTGAAAATACGCAGAAAACAGCAAGTAACGCACGAAAGCCTGCACCTGGCTAGTTCCAACTATACATTGAGCCAAGAGGACATTTCCAGCTTCCATGTCACAATCTCCAGCAAACTTATTTACACTCCTCCATGTAATACCCATTAAAAAACCTACATCATTTTTCAAGCAATTTTTTATCCTTCTACAGGGTGTCCCCTTTAAAAGGAACGTTTTTTGCATAATCTAGTTTCTACAGTTTAATCACGATTAACAAAAATAATAGACCCACTTAATTGTAAGAATTTCGGATTTAAGGCACTCAGTTTCACTTTACACAATGCTCCGATTCAGTTTCAGCCTCTCCTTTTAGAGTTAAGAATTTTGGCTTTGAAACAATGGCGGAACTCTATTTCAACAGAACTGCGTGTGACGATAGTTAAATGATTTCACGTGTTGAAATCTGCTACCGAAACACAGACGTGCCTGAAGACTCACTCCCCCCAGAAACACAGAGAGCATTCAGAACACATTTCGGATCTCATTCAGCTAAGGATGGACCATCCAGACAGACAGTTTTACCACTCGTTAGAAAATTCGAGGCAACGGCAGTGCGCAGAACAAAAACCATGCAGCAGAACATATTGAACAATTACGATGTAATTTGTATGCAGCCCGAAGAAGTCTAAACGACGCGCATCATGTGAAACTGGATTGAAAAAGACAAGTGTTCACCGTATTCTGTGTTCCCAGATAAAATACAGATGCTGGAGAACAGAAACTTGGTGACAAGGATTCAAGGCTAGATTTCACAAACTTTGTGCTTGCGAGGATTGACGAAGATGGTCCATCCTTTCGTGAATGAAATCCTTAATGTATACTGAATGCTCTCTGTGTTGCAGTCGCAGATTTCTACTCGCAAAACCAACTTGCAAAACCATTTAGCTAAAAGCGGCAAAGGCCAAAATTGCCAATGAATGTTCTGTTGAATAGTGGTCCTCCATTGTTGAAAATTCGAAACTATTACCACTAAAAGGAGAGGCCGAAACTGTATCAAATGGATTTTTACAGAAAGCGAAACTGACAGTGCCTTAAATCGGAAATACCTTTAAGTAGATACTTTAAATGGTACCTTTAAATAAATATATTATTTTTGTTAATCATGATTCAAATATAGAAACTAGATTTTTGTAATAATGTTCCTTTTAAGTGCACACCCTGTGCCTACCAAAAATGGTTGACTCAACCCCCCCCCCCCCAAAAAAAAAAAAAACGTGCTTTGACATTACTAATCCCTGCCCCATCCAACATAAAATGTACTAAAATCACGAAATGACTAATGATTCCATTAGTTGGTGGGACAGACCCTCAAAAGTCGAGTTGTCAATGCACTTTGTGG
>JAHWFP010112931.1:10087-20707 GCA_023313725.1 Lithobius niger
CCCCCCCCCCCCCCATCATGGCAGCTTGGTCAGGCAGAAGACACGCTTTGAATTCTGAGTTAAATTCGCGGGTCACGCTGTCCGCCAAAGATGGCACTTTGGCAATGTATTTAAGCTGGTAGTTGCTTATCTACACAAAACAACCTAACTCCTGTGTTATTTGTAACCTGGTTTTGGGTAGCATGGGGTAGGATTCGGGTAGCATGGTTGTATCTTAACCTATATATTCATTAGTCCTGCTTACTCGCCATCCCTAACAGTGCTGGTTCCGTTGTGTTTCTTTGTTTACTGATAGATCGTGTTAATGATATCTTGAGTGCGGTGGTGGCAAAGGGGAAGGGGTAAAGTGGTGAAAATCATCTCCTCCTTATCTTCATCTTAGCTTGTGATACGATTTTATTTCTCCCAATTTATTGCTAAAATCGTTTTTTTTAACCAATAGGCCTATTATTGAAAAGTTGTAAAGTTTCCCCATAGTTGTATGCCCATAGACTTGAAGAAAAAAAGATAGTTAATACTTGTAAAGAATTTTCATTGATGCTTCAGTGCTGGCCAGAAGTATGCCCGTATGCCAACACGCAAGAAAATAAATTCCAAAAGGGAAAAGGAAGCTTCACAAGGGTAAGAACAGCGACCAAAGCACACCGAGTAGTCAGAGCTTTTTGGAAGGACGCCTGGAGAATTTTATCACAATCACCGAAAATTGTATGGTGCTCTTGCACACAACACTTTCGGCAGTGTTAGGTATCGTTTCTGGGTTGTGCGTTATGTAGTCGGCCAGAATTTTCTGCGGTGTAGCAACCATATGCCGTCGTCTACTTGCGGTAAGCAGTATTGTAATGCATCTGGCTTGCTCCGGGTGAGTCCCAGTAGCAGTCAGAGTCATCAGTAGCTGGTTCTCTCTTACGTGGGTTGCGCAGTTCGTTAGCAACAGAGAACGTCAACGAATGGTTAACACAATGTTAACCCATACATAGCTTAATATACCGCCATAGTTAATTACAGTCTATTCATACAATGTTGTTGCCATACCCATATCACATGACTATATGTCATGTGACATACCTTATATAAAGGCTGTACATAGTCAATAAAGCTGTCCTTCAAGTGTTAGCCTACAACACTGTGTTCCTTGTCATTATTATGCCTTAGTGAACCCACAAGAGTATGACTGACACCCTCATACATCACAGATGGCGACGAGGCGGTACTAAGGTTTAAATTAATGATTAGCACACTTCTCTGAGTAGAAACGTTTTACCTCGTTTTCGCTGCTGAACTTATTGCCCTCAGGTGGCGTTATAATAATAAACGTCAATACGCCCTGCCGTTTTACCTAATGAACAAGTAACCTGTTTTCTACTCCCCTGATTGAAGTTTCCTTGTGTTACGTTTGGTTAAGATGAACTACCGCTAGAACTTCACTCCACTTTCCCTGGTGCTAACTTCTCCATTATAAAGGGACCCACATTGTTGTCAGGGGGCAAATGTACTGTTTCGGAGTCGTCTTCTTGTTCATAGCCAATTCGTGACTCTTAACTGCTAACTGATTAAAGATGCTGGCGTCCCGAGAAAACTTCTGTTGATTTCCCCATAGTATACTCTCATCAACTGATACGGGTTTCGATTCTACTACTCTACTACCCTTGGGATCCCAGACTCTGTATCCAATGGTGTCTCTAGTATAACCTACTACTATGCCCTCCCATGCTTTTGCATCTAATTTATCCCGACCTGGTTTGTTATAATATACTTAACACTTCGCTTCCATGATTCCAAGATGACTTTGGGAAAGCTCCCAATTGTACAGTTGAATGAAAAGAACTTTAAATCCTAATTGCGAATGAGGGTATCTGTTCTTGAGGTAAGTGAAAGTACAAATAAGTCTACCCATAAATATTTTGGCAATGCTGTTTTAAAAAGTATGGAGCGAATGCCTTCTACCATAGTTCTGGTATCGCATTGTCTACTCCATTCATTTGTGGTGATTATTCATTCATACCTTCATACTTAATGCCTAAGTGTTGTAAATACCTATCAAATTCGCCTGAACAGAATTCCATCCCATTATCTGTCCGGATATCTACGCTGAAAGCAATAGGAGGATTTAAAAAGCATGAAGCCTACTAAAATTCCACAAATAAACACAACTGTCGCACAACATTTCGAGATTCAATTCATCCCATTGTCAAGTGTTTTAAAAAGTGAGGAAAAATCACATGTCAAAGTCAAGGAACACTATAATTAAAAAGTTAAAAAATTAAAATTGAAAACCTAAACCTCGACCTTTCACCTGCAAATGCAGGTTTGAAGTAAGGCTGAAAGTGAAAGGCCCTTATCCTTTTATACCACCAGGTAGGCGAAATGCAATGGGGGAAAGTGCAAGTTGAAATATGGACATATTAATTCTTATTGCTTATAATAATAATAATAATAATAATAATAATGTAATTTACCACTACTAAGTGGATGGCTGCCGGAAGGGGTGTGAGCCGCTAATACCGTACCATGAGATGATCGTGTGTGGTTTGGGGTGGGGGGGCGGGTTAAACTCGGGTTATCCGAGTTTTTTGGTTATAGGGACATATCTAAAAATAAATCCATTAAAGAATATGTCCCTGTAAGCTGAGTTTAACCTGCCCTCCCCAACCACCTATGATTATCTCATAAGCAATAAGCATTAATATGCCCATATTTCAACTTGCACTTTCCCACATTACAGTTCGCCTGCCCGGTGGTATAAATGGTAGGGCCTTTCACTTTCAGCCTCACTTCGAACCTGCAGGTGAGAGGTCGGGGTCTTATTTTTGCTACCTGTTCGGGCCAGGCTGCTAAACATTCGCCTTTATGTTTTAAATTTTACTTTTTAAACTTTTTAATTACAGTGTTCCTTGACCTTGACACGTAATTTGTCCTCACTTTTTAGAGGACTTGACAACGGGATGAATTGAATCCCGAAATGTTGTGCAACCAATGAGTTTATTTGTGTAATTTTAGTAGGAATTTATTCTTTTTAAATCTGTCCCGATGGCTTTCACTTTAAGGCTGAACTCTCTTTTTACAGGGTGGTCCACAAAAAACTGACGACCCAACATTTTCCAAGTCCAACTTTTCTAGTTAGCACCCTCAGAACCAGGAGAGGACAGAAATCTTCCGTTTCATAAGATTTGATTTCTGTTATATTCTGGTTTGAGGGGTGCTAACTAGAAAAGTTGAACTTAGAAATATTGGGTCGTCAGTTTTTTGTGGACCACCCAGTATTCTCGCTCTGAAAGTTGCAAAAGTGTTGAACAAATCACTCTTCTTGACTAAGAAAAAAACCCACACATACCTAGTACAATCATCAATAATTGACTATACATAGCTGTTCCCGCCAAGAGACTTCTTTCTATTTGCCCCCAAACATCCATATGTAGCAGTTCGAGGGATCCCTGGCTACGAACTTGGTCAATCTCCTTAAAACTACTTCCAGTGAGCTTGTCCATGCTACATACATCACATTTTAGGAGTACAAATTTCGTCCCCATATCAATCCCATGAACATTGTTTAGTTTTTACAAATTCAACAAACTATTCATGTGTTGGTGGCCAAATCTAGAGTGCTACAGCTCAATTTTTATTGAGCTCTTTGGCTCATGCTGTCGTTCTGATGCATTAATTTTTGAGTGATTTACACTTTCACCCTTTAGCCCTGGAGCTTTTTGATTACGAATGTTAACATTTATAGAACCACTCGGTAACCTGTATGTGGTGTTTGTTAAGGTAATACATTTTCACTTTCCTCTTTGGGAATAACATTAAGAACCTGATACAGTTTATCTACTAATTTACCAAAGGACAAACACTTGCTTTTCTTCTTGGCGTAAAATTACAATGTTTCCTGAAATATGTCTATGTGATAATGCCCTCGCAAAAAGCAGAAAGCTAAAAAAACTTTAGTAATTAAAAATATAAACAGAGTAGCCATCAAGTGCAGGTGGAAGACGAAATCACGACGTATCGGTTCCTAGTTCGGAACAGTTTTCAAGTGAAGGGTTAAAACATGTCAAACAACTCAAAAATTAAAAATTAATAAAACAACAGCAGAGTAGATGGGTCATTGGTATAAACCTATAAATCTTAAGGATGTGAAGTTATATACTAAACTTAAAAATAAAAATAAATAAAATAATCTCCTCGATCAATGCATCCCACACTTATTAAGTTTTTTGTAAAACGTTGGTACATCGAAGACCGCTTTGAGAGTTATTTGACCAGTACATGCACGTTGTTGTACCTACAACTCTACGGTGCCTACGCCTTCGATGTAAGAGGCACCCTCTCCCGAATCATATTCCTATTCACTACCTCAGTAGGACGGTCAAACCAATCTTTCCACGTACAAATGTGGTTAGTAACTCCCAAATCAAGATACCAATTCTCATCGGTGGTGTGCACATTTAATAAGATTTGAGCACTAGGGGCACCATACTGAGCCTAAAAACGAGGTCTAAAAATTCCCACGGAGAGGATAAAAAAATAATCCATGGCTCCCCCTCTCAGTTTCCAAGGAACCGCCTCCTAGTCTCTAAGGAATGATAGTAAAAGGAAATTACACAGAAGTAGGCAACTGTGTGATGCGTAATACTTAGGCGATGAAAAAGAAAGTATTTTGCTTGCTCAACCAGGAAACTTTATTAAAATTATTAAATTTTCTGCCCAAAATTACCACTTCATCTGTTGTTGGTTGTTTGACTCCTGCTTTTTAGCAGCTAAAAATAAGTTTAGAATATTTAACGTTGTGTTATTTGGCGGAGCGAGTGGACACCAAATTGCAAAATGTTGGTTGGTTGGTCCGTTGGTGGCACATTTTTAGTCTGGGTAGAGCCCAAACGAAAGATCGGATTGGAATGAAATTTGGTACAACGCTTGATACCCCAATTAGTATTGCTGAGCTAAAATTTGCCGTAAATCGAACAATTATTATGAGAGAAATTACAAATTTTCGAATTTGTTTCTAACACCCACCATTGTAAATTTGGAGTCGTGAATAGTTAAGGAATTCCGATGAAGAAAGGCTCTCAGAAAAACTGTGAATGTACAAAAAAAAACAACCTCTGAGGGGAGGGGGGTGAATTTAGAAATGGCGTAATACTGGAGGGGGGGGGGTTGAGCAATTGATAACGAATGATGATGAGGGGAGAGGGGGTTTGAAAATGGCCAATTTCTTGATGACATAATACTTGAACCCTCCCCACAAGGTTTATCGTCTTTTACTTAGAAATAAAGCAAAGATTGGCTAACAAAACACAAAATCGTAATTTCAAGTTTACTTACCGTTATTTGAATTCGAATGTTAGGTCTTGCTGAATAATACAGCAAGATGGCTAAAGACAGGACAATTCCGACTAGTATTCCGTACTGAAATATAAACCATTGCTAGAATTAGCATACATCGCATTGTTTGTTAATGAGAAATGGCCTGCACTATGCAGCTAAAAAGAATTCCCAAACCATAGGGATTTCCCCATCTGTTCTGCTAGACGCGCATACGTTACAATGGAATTGTGCAGATATTTGAGTTTTTCAAAGCTGGTCAAGCCAGACTCTAAATAAACCAAGCACTGACAGCAAATAATTATGACTAGTATAATCAACGACTTGCATGTCTGGGCATGGAGTCACTTGAGCTAAGAAGGCTTTGTGCAGACCTTCGTCTAATATTTTCCATTGTACTTGGATTGGTTGATGTTGACCCACATTCGTTTTTCATCATTCCTGGTAACCATTGTACTAGAGGCCACCCATTTAAGATCGCTATGCCCGCCACTAGACGAAACTGTGTAAACTACTTCTTCACAAACCGCGTTGTTTCCCAGTGGTGGAACAGTCTATTATCCAAGTTAGTAAACTCCTCGAGTCTCAACCAGTTAAGCATGGTCTTCGGGTGATAAATCTCTCTAGTCATCTGAGGTGTTATGGAACTGACTAATACTAATGTAATAAATCAATTTTACCTGGACTTATTTTAATATTGTTTTAAACTATTATGAATGTATGTTTGTTTATACATTTGGAACCAATATAAGCAGATGTCACTCCATCCCTCTTTGGATCTCCCTTTATCGTTGTATTATTATTATTATTATTATTATCATTATTATTATTATTATTCACAAGGTTCAGTACTAGGACCATTATTATTCTTAATTTACACTAATGATATTGATGAAACATAGAAAAAAATCAACATTTACCTTTTTGCATATGACACAATATTAATATCAATAAATAACTATGAAGAAATTATGAAAAATTTACAACATGACTTTAACATACTAAATGATTTTTTTTATAGAAAATGAACTATATATTAACAAAGAAAAAACTATACAAATGGATATAGCGGTACTAAAAGTGAAAAATAAAAAAGAAAGATGGATAATAAAACATTATGGCGATTGTAAAAATTTAATACCAGAAAAAATTAAATACACATGTGATGAAAAATGTAAGGAACTGGAAAAAAATAAAAACTAATAAATACCTAGGACTCATAATTGATGAAAATTGGAATTTTAAAGAACATATAATTGGAATTATAAATGAATTAAGACAACTTATACCAAAAATATATAAACTAAAAATATAAAATATAAAAATATAAAAATATAAAATATATATACTATAAATATATAAACTTCTATAAAATATATAAATAACATCTATATAATATGTTATATATATAACATTACATGTTTAAAAAAAATTAATCTATAATGCATGGATAAAAAGTATAATAGATATAAATTTGGGGTAATACTACTGAATATGTAATTGAGCGATTGAGAAGTTCAGAATAAATTAGTGAAGGTATTGTTTGGGAACAACAAAAATAAAAAAATTGATTTATTAAAATAAAATGAATTATTTAAAATAAGGGGACTAAAAAACTACGCAATAGCAATAAAAAATTATTATATCAAGAAACATAAAGTACCATCAAAACATTAGCAAACTGCGTGGAGGTAAAAGAAAATATGAAATGCTACAATGGAATAATTATTATGGAAAAAGAGGAAACACATGATATATACCAGAACTATTTAATGAATTTCCAGAAAACATGTTAAACTATGCAAATCTGAATGAACTTAAAATAAATTTAAAAACTCACATTATTAAAAATCAATCTCAAGGTAATATAAAGCGTAGACAATGGCTTAATAAATCATAATGATAAGACTAATTTATGTAAAATAATGTATGTATTCACGTAACTTGATACAATATAATGTATGTAACTCTGGATCTTGATTAACATAATGTATGTCTATATGTAACAGTGTGGCCAGTGAGGGCATCAAATGTAATGATAAAACAATTGTTGAATATGAATATGATGTATTGTATCTCACACAAGCTTTGAAAAAATCTTCGAGGATTACAAATTATAAATATTGCAATTTATAATAAAGTTATTATTATTAATAATATTATGTATTTGAATTATTGGTACATTTTCACTCAATTTGGTTTTATTTATAGTAATTCGATTTTGTAAATATGTATTATTGTCTGTCAGAGAGCACATACAAACATCTAGTTTCGTGCTATTTAATGGTAATAAATTAATTATTATTATTATTATTATTATTATTATTATATTGAAAAATATAAAAGATAATAAAGATAAATACGAACAAGGTATTATCGATGATTATGAAAATTTATTAGCCAAATCAGGATATGCATGCCTAATTGACTCACCAACTAGACAAGAAATAAGTAAAATACATGGAAAAACCTGCATACAAAAATCATGCATAGACCACATTTACATAAAAAATAAAAACTGGGATGTAAAAGCCGCAACTTTATTGAAGAAAATATTTGATCACTATTTTACTATGTGCTGGGCTAGGAATCAGTCAAAAAGAATTGAAAAAATGCAAAAAAATGAAAGTACTCATTTTATTAAATACAATAACACAAGAATAGTAAATCAACTAAAAGGTATTAATTGAGATTATATAGAGGAGATAAAATGTCCAAACCAAATATATGAAACTATTAATCAACAAATAAATAAAACATATACAGCTAATAAACTACAAAATCACAGTGAAAATACTAGTAAAGGAATAAGGTTAAGAAAAACATGGATAACAACAGATATAATCGAATTAATAAATCATAAGAACAAACTATGGACACATAATAGAAATTCCATAGTGATAGACAAGGAACTAATAAATACATAGAGAAGAACAAAAGAAATCTATAAAAGAATTAAAGAAATAAAAAAACAAAATTATTACACAGAAATAATAAATCAATCTGCGAACTAATAACCGAAATAAAAGTAAAAGGGAAGAAATAAAATATTGATGAAAGTTTAATGAGAAATTTTAATGAAAAAAATATAACAACCGTAGCAAATGAATTAAATAGTAACTTTTCAGATCAATCGCCAACATTAAAGAAAAAAGAACAAACAGGAAATGGAAAGTTTGAAGAAGGGAAAACTATACAAAGAAGTGTACACTATATTAAGAAATAAAACTAATAAAACCAATAAAAAATTCTATGTTTATTGAATATGCAAATGTAATAGAAATAATACAAATAATTGCCAAAATTAAGACCACCAATGCAACACGAATGGATAGTATAAAAACTGACCATATTAAGAAAGCTAAAGAAAACATAGCAATTGCAATTATGTAAACTGATAAATAAAATGATTGATGAAGATATATTGCCAGAAATGTTGAAAACACAAGTCTTAAGACCAATAATTAAAAATGGAGACAAAACGGATAAAAATAAATATAGACCAATATCACTATTATCTATGATAGACAAAATAATAGAAATATTTTTTGCAAATAAAACAAGAGTAATTTTGAAAAAAACTCTAACTAAAATACAGTATGGTTTTACAAAAAAATAGGAACTACAGAATTATTGGTAGACATAAATGAATTAATTACAAAAGCACTCAATGAGGGGAAGTTTAAAGGAGCAGTATTAATAGACCTACAAAAAGCATTCAATACCTTTGACCAAAAAATATTATTAAAAAAATGTTAATCTGTAGGTTTAAGAGGTAAAATTTCTAATATAATCAAAAGTTATTTACAGGATAGAAAAGTCACAGTTAAAATAAATGAAGAATATAGTGACATGAATCAAGTTAACTATAGAATCACACAAGGATCAATGTTAGGACCTTTACTTTTCCTTATTTATACAAATGATATACAAAATAGCATACACAGAACAAACATTTATCTATGTGCTGGTGATACAATTCTAATTTCAATAAATCGATATTATGAGGATATGATTAAAAAAACCTGCAATATGATTACAATTTATTAAATTGTTGATTTATAGAAAATGAATTATTTATAAGCAAAGAAAAAAACTGTGCAATCTAGACACACGCTAGTCTGTCACCGCCAAGTAGACGTTTTATTGTTGTTGGAGCTTAATTGTTAGAGCGTAATTGTTAGAGTGTAATTGTTGTCAGATGGCGGCTCACTAGCAGACTGTGTCTTTTAACTGAAACCAACTTATACGTGATTTCAGCATACTGGTGTAAATTCCCCATGTGGTAGAAATCTTTGCAAATCGTTTGAATCAGGTGTCTTGGGTCCAGTAACAAAGAAAAACTCGACACGAAAATGTGTGAACGTGTCCTTCATGGAGAGAAAGTGTCCTCAATAACGTTGATTTGTGTTACTGGTGACTAGTAACTAGTAACTAGTCCGCAGGCTCCCATGTTAATTCTCATAGGGTATAACGACACGTCTACAGCTGATTAGGGAAAGTTGCCAGATCTAAATTTCGGCAAACAGGTAAAGCGCCATGTGGGGAAGTGCCTTTTTCTAAAATGGGGTTTGCAACTAGAAGCACGTGGTCCTGAAGTGGCTCGTAAGTGCAAAATTATTGTTGTAACCATTATTTGTATTGTCATCAAACAGTAGATTAAGTGTTACACGCTTATCGTACCTAATTGTCAAAATTCATTATTGTTGCAAATAGGTGGTGTTGTTGCGTGGTTTTTTGGTACTGTGGAGACTATGGTTGTTGGTTGTTTATCTTTAGGTTAGGTTTGGGGCACATGGCATTTGGCTGGGGCCTCAAAAAAATTACAGTATTGGTTTACTAAGAGACGGAGTATCTTTTATTGCAAAGGTTTGGTCGTTTTTTCTCCCACCAAATCCAAATCGTTTTTTTTTTTATGGTACGCGAATTCAAAATGAATTATCTGCCCCACGACCCGAATAAATTTCTCATTACTGGTTCAATAAGACACAGGGTATCTTTTATCCATAGGAATTGATTAGGTCCTTGCAATTACCATACTGGTACGCTTCTTATTAATTTATTTGGAATGACAATAGCAAATGTGAAAATTATGAATGAGAACCTTTATACAATAAAATACCTCCAGACAAAAAAGGTAGGGGTGACAATTACACCGTGGGATTTTTTGTACATTCACAGGCCTATGAAAGTTGTGATATCGACCCAAAACCAAAACTGGTAAGAGAAGCCACCAAGTTTACAAAAAGGGGCGGCCTTTCCCTGGTTGAATGATATCACTACTTTGAAAGGCCGACCCTTTTT
>JAHWFP010112937.1:0-10451 GCA_023313725.1 Lithobius niger
AATTTTGGTTTAGCTCTCCCACAGTTTGCTATTTTTCGTCATGGTGCCGAAACCCGGGAGTAAGGCTGGTCGAGACTTAGGCTTAGGGTTCCCTTTAAGGTTTTTTTGTTAGGCCCAAGTTAGGGTTCTCTTGTTTGGGTTTTTGTTAGGCCCGTTTTAGGGGTTTTGGGAGCTTAAGGTGAAACGTGGGTAAGCCGAGCAATGGCTAAGCCTGGGCCTTAAGTTCCATTATTTAGTTAGGCCTATGCCACTAGTTAAGCCTAACATGCTTCGTTATTGCTGAAATTTGGTAGGGGCATGCAGAAGGGTCTTGGGGATCCGTTTTTAGGGTTTTTGCTGTTACGCCTATTTTTAGGCCTATTTTGGATTTTTGGGTTTTTGAACTTAGAAGGTAAAACAGAAACGTTTTTACTTCGGACAAATTTTTATTTAAGGCTTAGTTTGGCTGTAAAGCCTACTTTAGAATTCTAGGTGGGTTTAGTGAAGGGGGAAACTTTGCTTTGGCGTTTGGGTTGCCGTACGGCAATATTTAAGTTGGGCTTATAACAATAAGCTTGCAATTTGGTAAGCTCATAAAGAGCAATATTTCTGCGACGGTTTTTTCCCCATAGGGTTTTTTTTCCCATAAATCAACCTAATTTTCGGCCTTTAGAACTAACTTAATTATAGTGTGGAGAATGAGTTGTTGAGTAGTTGTTTCAAGTTTTTCTTAAACCATGTTTTCGATGTCCAGTTCTTGGTTTGCCCATTCTTGGTGGCAATGTTTGAGGTTTGGTTATGCCCATTCAGTGGCATACATTCGTTGTGTTTCGGATATTATGCAATAATAGTTGCGTTTTGGTTTCGTCTTTAGTGGCGACGTTTTAGTCTGTTTGTTAAGGAAAGCTACTAGTTTTCTGTCTCTTTATACCATAAAGGTTTCTGGTCTGCTCTTAAGAGCAATTTCTTGTTTGTGAGAAGTTGGTTAGTTTGTCTCGCATGTGCAAACTTTTGCTATTTCATGTTCATCGGCTACAAACGTAGTTGTAGCCCAATTCCACAACGGTGGGATTGGGGTATCCAAAGTCGTCTACCAAGACGCCGTTATCACAAAAGTCGTCTGCTCGGACGCAAGTGCGTGATCCCTAGGCTATAGTTCCAGGGTCACGGGTGGTTTTTTTTTTAAAACCCGAGGTGTTGAGAGTTCGTCATTTTTCACATTCATTAGTAAAAACAAGCAAGTGTTTTTTAGTAGTTGGTATTGGCATGTGCTTTGATGTGTTTGTTTCAGCCTGTAGTTGACAGACATGTTGAAAAAAAAATTGAACACGGTTAGAGTGTTAACAAGATGTATGTTTGTCAAGTTTAGACACAAGATTTGCGAGGAGTAAATTTCAAAGCTTCGTGTGGGTGTTGGAGTATGTCGCAAATCTTGTTACTTGCATGTTTGTTGGGGCCAATGGCCAATCTTAGTCTTGGGTGTCCATTCTTAAGGACATTATCTATGTCTTATAATTTAGTTTCCGGTTCCTGCCTCTATACTTTGTTCCACATTATGTTTTCAGAAAACTGACTGGATGACGACTCGTTTCCTTGCATTGAGAGTGCAAAAACATGAGGATATCACACTTGGAGACTCTACACAGTTACTGTTGAGTTTACGAATGGGATGTTTACGGATTTTTTGCACTCGTAGTGGAAGAAAACGTGGCGTCATACAGTCAGTTTTCTAAAAACATAATGTGGAACAAAGTATAGAACATAATAGAACATTCCATTACCCATAATACCCTGGCTGTTTCGCGGTTGTCAGGGGCAACCAAAACGTATTTAAGCAAGGGGCCAGCATAGAAAAATCTGAAAGCCTTAGAGCCAGCCACCCGGCTGGTCCTCCCTCAACCCCTGCTAGGTGTTCTGGTTAGGGGTATTTCTGGCTTATTAGGCCTCTAGTAGGCCCAATTGTGGTTAGGCTTTTCCCCCAACCTAACAAGCCTCTTTAGCCCTAATTTAAACCCAAAGTTCCCCAACCCTTTTCCCACTTTTGGTTCAGTCTAATTTTGGTTTAGCTCTCCCACAGTTTGCTAATTTTCGTCAACCTGCAAGTTAGTTACGTTGATTGTTCCCGCCAACTTTGAACCTGTCCACCTTGGCACTGTAAACGAATTTACAGTCAATGTTAACAGTGCGGAAGGTGCGGCTAGTCATGTAATCATTAAATGTATCATATGATGTATCTGTTAACGTAGTTTAACCCACCCCCACGGAAAATTCATGTACCGCCCAGAAATAAGTTTTAATTGAAAAGTCTTAGATGTATATCCAATTGTTGGTGCCAACTTTGAAATACTCCGAAGTTCACATCTAAGAAATAAATAAGACTTTCTATGTTTCAAACTGCCTGTTGGCCTCGAATTGACAACTTATCTTCATTTGGTTTAAAACTATACCCGTGTTTAGCTGAAACATGGATTCTTTGATTTCACCCGCCAACTATCAACACTGCTGACATACGTTTGATTTCCCAGGAACGGCAATAAACACGTAACTAATACACCAAAATTGGTGAAAACGTTAATTCAGTTCTTTAACCATGTACATGATAATTTGTTTAACCATTATATCCGTCATTAAGTTTGTCGGTTGTAGATTATAATGTAGAATTCTGTCGGAAGAGCCAAAAACCGATGCCCTGCTGAAATTCCAGACATTTTCTAGCTTCTAGTTTCGAACATGTGTTGTGACATCCCTGTATAAATATGGCCTAAGGTTAAGGTCGTTTATCGTTTTTTTTCTTTGCAGTGCTGCACTATTTTGTTGTAAACGTACCTGTCCATAATGCACAATTGTTCTAGTAGAGGAACCAGCCGGAAGAAAGTGCAGATAGACAGGAATACGAGTCTGAAAAATTACATAAAATTAAGACTTTCGGGCTAAGTTGTAGAGTATGCGAATTTATACATGATTTGTATACAATTATAGTATTTTAAGAATTAGTTGACTACCGAAGCGACGCAATGTCGCTCTATTAGTCTCTAAGGCGTCGTGCTGGTGGCGTTAGGCTTAACCAGAGCGGAGTAGTCGGTAAGCTCGAAGTAGCAATATTTTCTTCCTAAATTTTGTCTGTTGAATTTGTTGCAACAGCATCCGCGATGAATCCTGATCCTCCATATTGTCACATTCCAAACAATCTCCCTCATCGGGGAAATCAATGGTTTTTTTCCCTTTGCCTACAAAACACTCAAATGGTCTGCGAAGATGCCATTGTCTTTTGCCCGGACACAACCAAATCATCAGGGGTATCAATGCATCTTTTTATGGTCTGCAATTTTGGGCTAACCGATTCCTTAAATATTATAGCCAAGATCAAATTGATAACTTCTGCTTTTTATTGATACTGTAATTATGAAAATAATTTATGTGTAAGTCGTTAATTTCACCCCATACTCTTAAAAAATCAATAAAACGGTTGTTTAAAAGGTGACAACGCAAATCCGGTACCATTCGATCACTGGTCAAAGAATGCCTGGTGCTATTTTGGCATAGTTTGCCACAACGATAAGTGATAAAGAATTTGGTAGGCGAGTATGATATCGCCAAGAAAAAAACGTGGCTATGTCATTACCTCCATAATACCTCCGTACCTTCATAGTCAAACACTTTCGCATATTGCCAGCTATTGATGATACTCGTTACTAAATCAGTCACACTGTGCTGTTGTACACCCTTTACTCTACCAGAATATACGTCCAAACACGAGTATAAGCAAAGTGCAGGTGAGAGAACATAGCCGAGCTGATCGAATCAGAGCGAATATTCTAACTTATGTATGTTGCAAAGGCCATAGCTGGGAGTCTAGCGTTTGCATTGGTTAATAACCTAGTGATCGAAGTGGGTAAAAATAAGACACGGTTTGGCATACATACGCACTGTGCTTTCAACTTTGAATATGTTTTGCCTAAAAATCAGACGACATTTTTTGTATGTTCCCCATTTTCCGACTATGAATCAGTCGGAAGTTCAGGGGGGGGGGAATAGTATTGTTGATAAAAAAAAAAGACGGACCCAAAAAAGGTGGAAAAATTATGAATCCATAAAAAATCTTTACGCAAATTGCTACAAAAAAAATAATATCTTAATTACTTGGGGGGGGGGCGGGCAATCGTATTATATTCCAAAGCAACAAGATTAGCCAAGAATAGTCTATGGCTTTAATTATTTAGCTTATTCTAGGGATCTTGTGAATATTTTCATTTTTAGCCAGAAGAACTAAGATTATTGAAGCATTGCAAGGAAACATAACGAAACAACACCCGTAGTAAACTACAGAATTGAAGCAAGCGAGTAAGTAAACGAATGGTTGTCACAAACGCATGCGAGGTCGGTTATTACTTTTAGACAAAACACGAATCAAGTAAAATCCAAGAATTGACGTGATTAAATAAACAGTGTTAGCACGGCAGCAAACAAATCAAATTTGTTCGAATTTTGTCAGACGGTATGCCCATGCCTAAAAGCAAAAAGAGGCGGTATGCTATGTGCGGATTTTGTGAAGAGAGGTTTTGCCATACCGTCACATACCGCCCTACTTCGTGCCCTGGTTAATATGTTAGTTACTTTAAGGCTGTTACCTGGTTAAACTGAATATAGTCAGACCCACAAAGCAGAAATATAGCATACATGCATAGACCCTCAACGGTCATCAGTCCACAAGTGTTGCTCATAACCCAGTCTTTGAAGATATTATTTGGCAGAAATTCTCCTTCTCCTATGGAACACGAGAGGGCACTCGAAGGAGCAAGATACCTAATAGGGCTACGAATGTGCCCCGTAGTGATTACCGGGGCTAGAGCCATCACACCCTTTACCTGAAATAAAATAAAACCCTATTTTAGCTTATTTTTACAGATACATTACTAAGAGTTTTTAATAACATTAAGATTGTTGATCATTAGTAACTTGTTTAGCGTTGTGAGTGAGTTTCACGTTAAAATGAAATACAGCTGCTTTTAAAATACTAAACTTGAATATTTCAAATTTCTGAGGAATTAAATTTTCCGTAGTATCTATTACATTTATCACTATGAAACCTTCCAGTGGTACCTTCCTGAGCTACACACACACTTCTTATCAGAAACCGCAGCACCATGGTACTACTGAGAACATGAAAATACAAAGAGTTAAGTAACTTTTAAAGTTTGTTGCCATTTTCATTTCAGGTAAATTTTAGGTTACAAATAAATTTTATGCAAATCCTGATTTAACCGAGCTGATTATTTGTAATAATCCAACCTGCTCTTATAGGGAACTACGGCAGATTAAAAGGGAAAAAAAAAAACAATTAATTTTTATTTCTCCACCTACGGAGACAACCAACACTCCTAGGTTGTATAAGCTGAGTAAGGAATTAAAAAGCCAACTAAATTAAACCAAACTTTGGAACTTGAAGGGAAACTTTTAAACACGCACAGACACACACGCAAAAATTAGAAATATTAAAAATAAATAAATAAATAAATAAATGTACGTCCTAGCCTATAAGGGGGTTGAACCTATCGACAAGTGCTTTCTTGCACAGAAGCTTGTTTTAAAAAATGCACACATAGAGTACTGAGCCAAATACTTTGCCACATTTTTAGTTCTTTTTGAGCCACTTCAGTATCAATAACTCACAATCTTCCGGGAAAAAAAACAGAAGCGAGAATAAAATGTAACCAAGCTGTTAGGCCTTGCTTTACTTAACGTGTATTTTCTTATTAGCGTCTATTAGGGTGGCTGAACGCAAAATTTTAAACATAGAGTTGAAGTGGGCTGGGTTTAAAAACGCAGTAGGAATAACACGGAACACGGTGGCTTATCGTAATGATGGTATAGTTTTGGTTTTATTTATAACCGTATCGTCACACGTGGTGCTAGATTTTAGGTGGGAAACCCTGCCGAGTGAATAAAAAATATGAATTTTGCAGTCCAGTGATTTCAGCCACTGGATGCGCATATACAGTGACTGAGGCCAACAAAAATCATCGTTTGTCAGCCAGTGTGCGCAAAAATTGGATTGAAGAAATTTTAATCCGTGAAAGCGTTTCTTTGCCAAAATGTGCGAGAGTGGGAATGGGGAGTGGGGAGTTGGGAATGGGAGTGGGGAGTGGGGAGTTGGAAGTTGGGAGTGCGAGTGGGGAGTGGGAGTGAGGGGGTTGGGAGTGGGGAGTGGGAGTGAGGGGGTTGGGATTGGTGAGTGGGAGTGAGGGGGTCGGTAGTGGGGAGTAGGAGTGGGGCCGGGAGGGGGGGGTCTGTAAACTTAATTCATGACCGGCCCCGTGCGTAGCACGGGCTTCCTCCAGTGAAATAATAAAAACGTGCAGGATATTCGATATGTCAGAAAAAGTACTGTAAGTTAAGATAATCGACAAATGTTTTTACCGTTAGGTTATCAATTTATGGATAATCATGCCACCCCAGTGTCTATGCTGCAAATGGTTGTTTTCGGAGCGCTTCTCGTTAGAAATAGATTGGGGCTATCTTCTCGATTGCACAGGGGTGTGCTGAGGCCTGATTCGAACCCAGGAGCTCTTATCACATGAGATAGTCCATTTCTAACCAATAGATTTCCCTGACCCCCGAACGTATTATCCCTTAGCCAGACCATTGCCACACATGGCATAGTTACCGGGTAAAATTACAGCGTGGTAGACTTTTTAAAATCGTGGGTGTAGAGACAGGACAGGAGAAAAGCTTTCGTTTTTTTCTGAAAGCTGGCCAACAGACAGTGGGAATGGCTAGTGCATAACTGGTGAGTTCTAATTAATATTTTCCTAGATTCATTCCTCCTACAAAATACAGTGAATATCTATTTTGTAAAAATTTCTTCAATCCTCCCCCCCCCCCACCGTTATTATAGTTATGTTTTAAGCACTAGTGCCGTATTTTTTACGAACCTTAGTCTAAGCTGTGCTGTGGGTTATGTTAAATTCTGGCAACAGGCCTACCCCTTAAGTACTGAGAAGTACGGATAGTGAGTGGTCCTTATGTAAGCCTCAGCATGAACTTCCATGTTAAACGTCTTACTTTCAACTCCTATAGTTTCGCCCAGAATTGTGTTTGGCCAACGAAATTCGGAATTTGGGGTCGTGTCGTAACTATTTCGCCCCATTACAAATTATAATGGCAACAATCGAACCGTTGTTGTTGTTGCTGTTCTTCTTCTTGTTCTTGTTCTTCTTGGAATTCTTTGCCCTCACCTGGAGATCGAACCAACGAACTAATTTTCCACTTTTATGGCTTAAAACGTAGGTATGGACATGGCTTAAGACCTTTTGAATGCTATTTTAATGTGACTACAATATTCTTGTGACAGAGAGCCCAATTGGCTAGAAATTTTGCTCACACCTAGAGATCGAACCAATGAACCGATTTTCAATTTTTATAGCTTAAAATGTAGGTATTAACAACGACCATGGCCTTTTGAATGATATTTTAATGTAACTGCAGTATTTTCGTCGGTCGAGCAGTTATTATTGTAAAGCACTGGGCAGAAATCGTTAGATGGAGTACACAAATTCTTACAAATCCAGGTAAAAGCATAAAATTCGGTAACAAGTCTTTTTTAGCAGTACAAATCGAATAAGCCATGTACTCACCCCAACTCTGAAGGTTGGGCTACAAATTCTGGCACATCACGCTAAGAACATGAAATATGGCACACAAATAAGTCTTAGCAGCACAAATGGAATCAGCTAAGGAACCCCCATAATATACCCCTAAGGGCCCCAATACCCCCCGTGCCCCCTCTGTGAGGGTTGATCAACAAATTCTTGCAAATCGAGCTAAAGCTCGAAATTTGGTGAACAAGTCATTCTTAGCAGTACAAATCGAACCAGTCATGGAACCCCCATGAAATACCCCCCAAAAGGCCTAGTGAGGTTCCCTCACTGAGGTTTAACCAACAAATTCTTGCACATCGAGCTAAACGCATGCAATTGGTACTCAAGTAATTCATAGTAGTACAAATTAAACTAGCTATGGAAACCCCTAGAGATACTCTCCCAGACACCCCCAACGTCCCCCCAACTATGTGCCCCTCTCTGAGGCCTGACCAAACATATCAAACATATTCTGGCAGATAGTGCTAAAAGAATGAAACTTGGTGTGCAAGTCATTGTTAGCAATACAAATCCCCCAAGGCCCCTCAGCGTCTCCACTATTTCAGCTGCATGAGGCTGATACCCTACATATTTTTGTTGATCGTACTAAAAGCATGCAGAAGCATGCATTGTTGTACACCAGTTATTCTTAGCAGTAGAAATCGAACCAGCCATGGAATCCCATGAAATACCACCAAAGCCTCCCCTAGCAATCCCTCCCAGCACACCCCCATGAAGCAACGAAGACCAAAAAATTCTTGAACATACTAAAAACATGCATTGTAGCAGTAGAAATCAAACTACACACGGAACCCCATTCGATAAACCAAAACCCCCCCCCCCCCCCCCCCAAGGCTTCAATGTGTCCTCTCCATGAGGCTGGTCACCAAGAAATCTAGTTCGAGTTGTACTGCTAAGAATGACTTGTGTACCAATTAATGTTTTAGTGCGATCAGCAAGAATTCGTTTGTCAATAACCTGAAGCTAGTGAGTGTGGTGGGGACACAGGAAGGGGCCTTAGGGGTAATTCGAGGGGTTCCATAGATAGCTCGATTCATAGGCTAAGAATTGACTTGTGGCACATCATAGCTCGATGTATGCATGATTAACCCAAATTCTGGCCCGTAACAGCTGTACTACACCTGGAGATCGAACGAATGAACCGATGCTCAATTTTATGCCTTAAAACGTAGGTAGGGCCTTTTGAACGCTATTTTAATGTTACTACAATTGTTGTTGTTCTTCTTGTTGGGAAAATTTTGCTCTCACCTAGAGAACGAACCAAAGAACCGATTTTCAATTTTTATAGCTTGAAACTATGTATTAAAAAGGTTTTATTATGACAGTTATTTTAAGGTGATTGCAATATTTTTTTTTCGTTATTCTTGCGGGAACAAGAAAACAAATCATAGATATTAGGATTAAAAAACAATTAAGCGTGTAAAATACGGTTTTAAGCCATAAAATACTCAAAACTCGGAAGGAACAGATATTAGAAAAAGACATGTCAGCCATCAGCATCGCACTACGTATAAAAAAGGCTATAGCCTAAAGGTTTTTGGGATGCTGGAGAATCTTTTACACGTATTAGTGCGACACTGATGGCTTACATGTCTTTTTCTAATATACGTTCCTTTAGAGCTTTAAGCTTTTTTAAGGCTTTCATCCATAGTTTATACGCTTAAGCGTTTTTTAATACTAATACAACTAAACTTGTGTATGTACAAGTAGTGAGATGAACGTAGAATCAATTGAAATTAACAAATAAAAAATTTCCGAAATGTCCCATTTTGTGTATCGTAATACGAGCTATCACAGTATTCATAATTTTCTGTAATTGTAGCGTATCCACTCACTTTTTCGTTGTAGTCTGGTTGTGCTGAAAGCAGTGCAAAAATGATAGTTGTTCCCATTGAATGGCCTATGTAGAGTAGCGAACTATATCCAGTTTTATCCAAAACAAAGTCAATAATGGCAGGCATGTCAAATTGTGCCATCTGATCCCAACTAGACAAAGGAAAGCAGGTCTTAAATGTAGGCCAGGAGACAGTTTTTATTATTAAGCAGCAACAGCGCGTCTTACCCAATTTTCGTATGGCAAATGCTACTAGTTAGGGTTGCTGTAGGGTGGCATGTATGGGTTTAACAAATGGATTTTAATCTTAAATTAAAATGCTTACTCAAATTCCCAAAAATCCTTTGTGTTTGGGTTTTTGTAAGTGTGCCTTCTGCCAAAATTGGTTCCCCGAACGTTGCTCAACCAAACATCGTAGCCAGCGTCTGCTAAAATATACGCTAACAGAAAAGAAAAGCATGATAAAGTTCGTTGTGAAATCAAGGTATTTAAACACCATATGCGAAAATAGAACGAAGGGTAAGTAGGTTAGGGAATTACATATACAAGATGGTAAAATATTCACGAGACAGCTGAAATCAAGGTATTTAAACACCATATGCGAAAACAGAATGAAGGGTAAGTGGGTTAGGGAATTACAGATACAAGATGGTAAAATATTCATGAGACAGCTGAAATAAAGGTATTTAAACACCATATGCGAAAACAGAATGAAGGGTAAGTGGGTTAGGGAATTACATATACAAGATGGTAAAATATTCACGAGACAGCTGAAATAAAGGTATTTAAACACCATATGCGAAAATAGAACGAAGCGTAAGTGGGTTAGGGAATTACGTATACAAGATGGTAAAATATTCACGAGACAGCTGAATATATCACACGCAGTAAAAGATATCCACAGAGCAAGTTTGTAGTCGTACTACGAAACTGTATAGAAGTGTAATGTTTCTAGCTTCCACTTAACACTATCCTCACCC
>JAHWFP010112941.1:0-10996 GCA_023313725.1 Lithobius niger
TTTTACGGTTACAAGACTACATTTTACGGTTACAAGCCTACAGTTTTACGGTTACAAGACTACATTTTACGGTTACAAGCCTACAGTTTTACGGTTACAAGACTACAGTTTGTAACTGCACTTCATCCAATGGACATTAAATTTCGTGGAAACCTGGTAGGTTTTTTAAAATTTTATTTTCGTATAAAATGAGGGGGTGGCATGTACTTAGATATTGGCCGAAATACGCTGATGACATGAGAAAAATAAAGTGAACGATCTTCACATACTTTTATTAATTTGAAACAAATTATCCACGTAAATTCTGATAATTACTGCTTTTTAGGGCAAAAAGCCCTAAAACAAAAACAAAAACAGAGACCTCGCTGCTATACTTTAACAAACGAACATAGCCTATTATCACTCTTTTAGTTAGGTTTTAACATTAAATGCTGTAGAGTAGTGAGACTGACGCTTGGAAGTGCTTTCAGTTCATTCAGAGTATTAGTTTTTTTCCAACAATTTATCGCATGACGTTTCAGAAAAGCACTCATGCACCCGTCATCGTGATGTTACACTTTGTCCAATAACTTATTTCACTCAACTGGTGATGTTAAAGAAATACATTCATACTCTCTGGGTTGCAATATCACAGCAACGCACTTTCCCATATAACTTTTTCTACTCAAACTACTTTACTACGCTGTGTTGATTCCTGTTCAATGTGTATAGTTAAAGCCTAATACTACAACCTTCTAACAGTGCACGGATTAAAATTGGCCACATGAAGTTTATGGTCATTTCTCACCAAATAGTGTTAATTTGGAAACAGTCAATCAACCTGACTGCAAGAACAAACAAGAATTTAAATAAATATAACTGTGTATGCTAAAAAAATCATGAGCCTATGGCTTTCTGTAAAACGAGGATGTAGCAGGTAAAGCGACAGTTTCAGAACAGGGGACACAATTCATGGTAAGCGTACAAGCATAATTACTAATGCTCCGATTTTTAGATGAATAATAACACAGCGACATTGGTTACAACAATGCAAATCTACCAAATATTTCGAAACATTCAGGCATGCAAAACGACAAGGACCGAGTTTTATTTTGGAGGCCGGTGGGGGCAACAACCACCATCCCCCTCACACCCAAGAAAAATTATCAGTCGGAAAAATGGACCTCAGTCGGAAATACCTAAAAGTATAAAACAATTTTTTTTTTAAATAAAAAAAAATTAATAATACTTTGGCAATTAATAATACTTTGGCACAGTTTGGGATAAAAAAATAATTAGCTCCTAAACCCGTTGATCACAGTCTATCTACAAGGCAATTCTCTTAACCCCCCCCCCCCCCCCTTCCCACACTCGGTGTGAAAAGCATAATTTTTGCCAAAGTTGAGGGGAGAGGAAGAATTTCTCGTTTGATAGCTTTCTTTGTTGGGGGGGGGGGGGGTGGATGCACTAGGATGAGCTCCACTGTATATTGCATTCTTTATTCAAACATAATGCGTGTTAATTTTTAAGTAAAGAGAAGTGCGTGATCTCAGACTATGAGGTACATTCATGAGACACCACCCAATTTCTAATTTTCTTCTACAGCAAAATTACCTTAACAGACGAAAGGCAAAGCTCTCTATTTATTATTTATCTATCTAAAGTGGTCGTAGAATGAATTTGTAATTCTGCCTTAATTTATCGTGTAGCTTACGGGCCTTCCAAAGCTGCCATCAAAACGGGAAAATGTCGGGGCTCCATGCGTCCGTATTACAGCTACGCACTACACCAATTCTGCATTAAAAGGCTGGTGAAATGGACTCACACATTCGTCGAATTGATACTACACAACTGTTACACTAATAACTGATTAGTAGGAGCCGCTATTTGTTCGACATGATTACCCGAATTGCCAATATGCGTAGATTACTGGAACAGTTACCGGCGAAGCACGTAGTAGCCGCCATTTTTTCCGTCGTTTTGCGGCCGCCCTAGATGAATGATAGAAATCTGTTTTCCGTGCGATGTTGTCAAAACGTGAAGCGACCTGGTCGAATTTCGGTTCAACTTCTTTTCCAGATGGAAACATAATGGCAAAAATCATTGGTAAAGGACCTAGAAACCTTCATATGCAAACGACTTAATTATAAACTGTTCAATACTAAAGTCTACAGTTTACTAGACGTGTTCTCATCAAAAATCATGGTTAATCGACTGATATTCTAGCACTTCTGGTCTGACGCTAATAAGTGATAAGCCTGACCAGTTCGAATAAACGACTAGAGTGGGACGCGACGTCATTAGACAATAGCCACGACCTGGCCACGATGCAAGACCCTTTTTCTCACCCAACTATATTTCAAAAACTGCTTTTATGCATAAAATGCATACGCAGTTAAAATGAATAAAGAATCTGCACATTTTATTCTATAGGGGTTAGATTTTATTTCTCCCACTGACTGGGATCAAAAGTAATCAGTACATAATTATGTGTATTGCAAGCGTTCATTCGAATTGACATACTAACCCAGGTTGGATATTTTAATTTTGTTTTAACTATTGAATGGACACAAAATCTTACACATGTCACTTACACCTTCAGATACTGCTTACCTTTATAGCGCCTTTCTTATTTGAGGTTCCCTGTTTGACAGCAACCTTCTCTTCAGTAATGTTATCTTGGAAAAGCCATACCTTCCCAAAGCCTCCGCTGCCGAGTAATTTGACAGCAGACAATTGTCCAATATTTGGCAAGTCTAGATATACAAATTACAATTTAAAATTGTACCGTAATACCCTTTCATGCATTTATTCATCAGTAACTTTGTTTTAATGTGCATAAACCATCTATTTCCTTGGTTTCTAAGATAAAATAAACAGCTATACCCTTTAACGCAGCCACCGATTTATAAGTATCGGAACACATTAACGGTGAATTATCGGGAGAAGAAATAAAATTGCAGAAATTTATAGGGAAATTTCTTGAAGATCCAACAATCATTTACTTCTTCATCTAATTCTCAATAAAGATTATGCGATCAGGTATTTCATAATTATTCATTAATTTTGTAAAAAACTACTGCTAGTTGAAACAAACCTCTTTGTTAGATTCGAAATAGGAAGCGTCGTTTGCTTCGAGGATTGGTTTGGGAACAAAAAAGCCCGTTATACTTTACAACTAGAAATAGTTCAGCACTAGCTCAGACACGTTCAATTGAGTGAACCGACCCGATAGTAAAAAGTCCCTGGATGAAAGGTCACCGACAAACAAAACATTGATCTATACAGCATATCTCAATTAGATGAAGTGGTTTGATTTCATTCTCATTATGCCCATGTTACAGCAATGACGTCACCTCGTGAATCGTCGGATTTTTACGGAAACACAAAACTGATTTTCGTCAGAATATTTATTATTATTTTATTTCAAAAATTCGGTCCACGTTTTTTTTTTGGACCACAACACCTTTGCGTAAGTACAAAAAGTGCCGAGTTACAGATTATACAAAAGGACAAGGGAAATGAATTTTGATGCAGCAAAAACTACAAGCAATCACCGTACAGTACTGCATGCCACGTACTGAAGGTGTACTCCTTGCACAGTGAAAATCTGGTCACTGCCTGCACCAGAAGGTTAGGAGAAGCCAACACCCGAACACGAGTTCCCCAAACAGCTTTTCTACTGATAGCTCCAAAGGATGGGTGGTTATTCTCAACCATTAACCTACTTGTACTGTACCATGGTGGCCGACCATGTAGCCGTCTAGCAGCATTGTTGTACGCAACTCTGAGTTTGTTGACACGAGGCCTTGTTATAGTCCATCCATAAGCCACTCGAGTAGAGGTTTGTGCAATGTGCCTTGAAAGGACGGTTTTTTTTACAAACCTATCACATGAGATAAACTTAGCCTTCAGGCCATTGCCAGCAACACACACCGTACGGCATTGCCTGCTCATGTCGGCATCATCTCGTAAGTCATCCGAGATGATGTGCCCAAGGTAGCGGTAGCTGCTCTCAAGCTTCACCGATTTACCACTTAAGAAAACCTTCGGGGGGATAAACGCTTTCCATTTCAGGCCTCTTGGTCTAAAGAAGATACACACAGTCTTGTCGGGGTTAACAGAAGGTCCAATTGCTGGGCAACGTTTTTACTTACTGCCAGCAGTGCTTGAAGGGATTTAGCTGAAGGACAAATAATTGCCAAATCATCAGCGAAACAAATGTTGTTGATGCATGTGCCACCAACATAGCAACCAATACCTTCGTTAACAAGCACCTGGCTCAGAGACTCCATATAGACACCAAACAGGGCAGGAGATAACACTCCACCCTGTCTCACACCATTCCTGGTTTGAAAAACTCTAGAGGTGGACCCACTCCATCGCACAGTCATTTCCTGAGTTCCTAAGAGTCTTGATTGCCCATATTGGGACACCCCTGTCACACAATTTCTTGAACAGAACGCCCCAGTTTACCCGATCATAGGCTTTACTGGCATCTAGGAAACAGACGTACACACCACTATCCTGGGCCCGGTAATGTCTTACAGTCTCCTTAAGCACGTGAACAGCGTGCTCAGTACTATTCTTTGCCCTAAAACCAAACTGATGACAAGTTGTTTTTAGGAAGGGTTCCAGTCTGTTAAGAAGAAGTTTTTCAAGTACAGTTGACAGAACACTGGCTAAGGCAATAGGTCTATAGTTAGTACTATCAGTAAGATTACCAGTGTGGTTTTTGGGAACAGGAGTAATTGTAACGTTGGACAAGTCCTTAGGCACCCACGAGTGTGTAACGCAAGCAGAGAATCCATTGGCAAGCAAATCATGGATTCCATCCCAGGCATAGCGAACATGCTCTCGGCTCAGCTGCTTCGATCCACAGGCTTTACCAAGAGCAAGATATTTGCAATTCTCTTTAACCTCCCTTGCACAGAACTTCATAAACATTTCGCCATTTTCCATTCCATTGGCCCGAAAAACCTGCACTCCAAGGTTACCCCCACCATTCATAACTTTTCAAATTTAGTGGCCCACAGGTCAGCAATATCCTGTTCGCTAGTTGCGTTATCAATGACACTGGCTACGCTGTGCTGCCCGTTTTGCTTTCTAAGCAGGGACCAGAAACCACGCCAGTCATTACGAAGAGCACTTTGAGCAAGACCATTGTTCCAATGTTGAGCCTCCTTACTTTTGCAGCAACGGAGTGACCTACGAAACTCCTTCCGTGCAGCCACCATATCAGTGTATGCATGTCCACTCCTCTGTCTTTCACTCCTTTTCCAGGCACTGAAGGCTCTTTGGGATTTCTGGTAGACCTCCTTAACAAACCCATTCCACCTAGGAACACTTTTACGGCGGTGGCTGTTGTCCTTTTGGAATTTGTTATACGGACGTGGCACTTCACGACTAGCATTCTGTAGACATTCGATAATGCACTTAAAGAACACCTCAATCGCCTTCTTGTGTTGGGGGTTACTACATTCGTTGTTGCTGCAGTCGGTCACATCTCTTGGAAGTGTAATGTTCTTGAGGTATCTCCGCGTGACCTGGGTATAGTACTGTATACTACTAGGAGTAAGAAAAGCAGCCTGTCCCACAAATTGAGTTTAGAATCTACATTAACGGTTGGCCTAGTAGAAGCAAGCCCCTGTAAGTTCATTTTAATACTCAGTGGGATGTGGTCAGAAAAACAAACGTCATACTGGATCTCACAGCCTGTCACGATATCTGCAGCAGCTCCAGTCCCAACAAAATGGTCAAGCCAAGAAGTTGAGCCAGGGCTATCACTGACAAATGTGAAAGACTCAGAATCTTCACCCAACCACTTGACATCAAGAATGTGCAGACCACTGTCCTGACACGCGTCACGCAAATCCCTGAAACGATTCTTGCCAATGTCAGCATTCCAGTCACCCATTACCAGAGAGCAGGGCACACTAATCGTACCAAGAATCACCTGGATCTCCCCAAGGTAGTTGTCAAAGTCCTCCTGGTGACTCGGGATGTCCACTGGCATATAAACATTAATAATACAGAAAATGGCTTCTCCACTCTGGCAGCGCACTGCCAGCATTCGCGCAGCAATGCTAAGCTCAAGTGACTTCCTCCACAACACAGCCAAACCACCATGCGGACTGCCAAATAAAATTCCTGCCCCACTATCCACTGCAGAGCACCCAGTGGCACTGAATTCAGGATGGATTTCATTGAGGATACTAATTCGTCTGGTGTAAGCCACGTCTCCTGTAGTAGGACAATATCATTTTTGTTGCAAAGCCCTCTGACTCTCTCTGAGCCCTCTGAGTAACGTCGTAATGCCACATATTCAGGCAAGACCAAACCGTTAAGAATTTTCATCTCTTCTTCAGCACATAGCAAGATTTTAAAAGAGGCATAGTCTTCTCGTCGTGCCAGACATTTCACAGTTTCTACCCATATATTTTGATCTTGCAAATGCTCAGCAATATGGTAAGCTTGTGTATCAGGGTGTAGGTTTGTTACAAACAGGTGCCTGAGATCAGCAACGTTAATACCCAGCAGTCGTGCATTCTTGCCAGAGCCAACTACAACAGGTGCACGACTTCGATATCGCTTCCGTCTCACGACAGTAGTGTACCCTTCATCATCAGATGCACTTACATCCCTATATCCTTCAGCACCATTGTTCACAACTTTATTCTGGCTGTCCTGTGGCTGCACAGCCTGGGCCATTGCATCTTTAGGACTGGCCTGGTTTCTTCCAGAAACAAATGAATGTCTAGGCATTGGGGTTGGTTTACTCCCCTTGTTGGCAGCAACATCAGCAAAAAGGAGGCAGGTGTCTTCTTTAGTCCCTTCTTCCCTATCATTACTTCCACATTGCATGTCAATATTTTCGATGCTGTCACTTTGTGCGTCCTTACGTGGTTTCTCAGCACGGTCTGCTTTAGAAGATGTCAAATTTTCATTCTGGTCCGTTTTTGGTGCAGTCGGGTTTTCTTCTTTCCTTTTGCTAGGTTCGTCGTATTTTTGTTCGTTTGCTTTTTTTCTTGCTGTTGGTCCCGATCGTCTTGGTGGTAACAATAATCGATCGATCCGACAATCACCATCAACATTATTATCACCACTGTTAGCCACCACGTTATCTAGCAACCCACGGCCACGTGCTTTAGTACGGGCGTCGCCATCTTGAATTCCGCGCTGTTCACTGCCGCGGAGCTTTACGTTTTAACTTCGTTTATGAGCGGCATAAGAATTAAGGTTAGGCCTATTTAATACGAAATAACAATGCTGAAGCAAACGAAATTACAGGAAGGATGACGAAATGGGGTTAAGTATCGCTATAACATATCAAAATTACTTCGTAAATCAAAAATCGAAATCGTATATCGAAATCGAAACCGTTACGCAAAATTAATTTGGAGAATCGTTTAGTGGAAAGAAAACAAGAGTCTAAAACCAAATCCCACTCGTGCTTTTCTATAGAGCAGTGAAATAACGTAGTACTATTTGTATATAACTCTATGGTGGAGCTAGTAACTGGAGGGGGAAAAGAAGGTCGTCTTACTGAAGCCAATGCTATTAGACTGGATTTCTTAACGCTCTCAAAGTGCTGTCTTGACTAGAAATGCCGTTGTTTTCCCTTACATTTTAATCTAGTGCAGCTTGTAGCTATGTCCTCCAGATGCTATCTCGTAACCAATATGACGGCACTTGACGCTGCTGTATGAAATCTATAATTTGTGCGTTGTAGCACTCAACTCATTCCCAGTAAATTTCTCTCGGCTTTTGGTCTCAATAAGTTAAATCTGGAAAGGGGTTGTTACGTGCTCAACAATCACCCCATGGGATTGTTCATCGATACCGAAATAACTGGAAGGCTTCCAGCTATGAAATTGGACGAATGGGTGCAGTACAATATGGACAGCGTACCATTTAGGGTTTGGAGCCTAGGGGTGTAACTGGAATGGCGTGGGAGGGCGCGTATGTGCGAAAACATCAAAATTCCAGGCTACCCTGGTTAATTTTGGTTTCTATTGCCTATTGAAAAAATACATTACCCAATTTATTAGCATTCTCCTTCTCCAATGCTGTTTCTACTAGAGATAAAACGAGTTCTTCCGGTCCGGTACATCGTATATAAGTCGAGGTGGAACAGCAGAGCTCACCTTATCGACACCTCTATCCTGCCCAAATGGCAACGAGAGGGGAGGAGGGCGGGAAGCCGGGTAATGTATTTTTTCAATAGGCAATAGAAACAAAAATTAACCAGGGTAGCCTGGAATTTTGATGTTTCTACTTGCCGTGAAAAAATCCATTACTCAATTTATTAGCATTCCCATAGACTTCGTCACGGCAGCGGGCGCCATTTGACCGGAGTCCCCTAAGCTAGCGACTGGTCCCTGTAACACGTAGCGTATTACAGCATGTCCAAGGGTTAAGGTACTCGGTGGGCTGCAACAAGGGCCCACCGTGGTACAAGCCGTCGGAACGATAGGACATATCCCGGAGGTAATGGGAAGCGAGGATGGTAGGATGGCACCGAGAACCAATCATTCGAGCGGAAATGAGCCCAGTCTTGCTATTGAAAAAGTTGAGGATGGCCACGTCCGATAGGACGGGAGGCTCTCAGAAAGAAAACGGACGGCTCGCACCGGATAAAGAGTTCTTCCTCGATCCTCCCTGAGGATACCTGATGGAGATGGTATAATGAAAGGATGCGTCCGTTCAGTAGGTTCCTGGGTCCGTGTTCCGAAGGAGGAGCCGGGGGTGAGGGTAACGCCTTGAAAAGTCGTTAGGGGAAATAGGATGGAGATCTCCGTCCGCAGGAGCGTTGGAGGACCGTCATTGCTTAGAAATTGAAGCTTTGGTGGATGAAAGGTAGGTGGAGGCCGGCCAATGATCCAAGAGGAACAGCGAAGGCTGGTGATGCAAGGACAGAGGTGGATGGCGGAACGTGCCTCCGAGGATCGAAGAACTAGCTGATGAAGAGGATGAACGACAAGAGGACAGTGCCTGCGATTTGTACTGGATACGACCCGAGGCGGATTGGTCTCTACGAAAGTGCTCCTGGTTGCTGCAGAAGGAAATGAGGATATTAACGCCGAGAAAATAGCAGACGGCGGATTGAGTGTTTGTCGAACAGCAGAGGATCGGTGAGTAGGGATGCGTCCGGACCGACGATGTGTCACCGTGGCAGGAGGAATTATCCTGATCCTAGGGGAGGACGGAGTGGCCCTCCGGCCCGCGAATCAAAGGACTGTAGAAGGTATGGCTGGGAGCGGAACCTCAACTGGTAGAATCCTGGAAGACATCCTGCAGAAGCGGATGAGGGCGGATTGCAGAGAGGACGAGGATCGCCGGTCCAGAGGACCGGCGGGCGAGAAGAAGATGGAGAGGAGCGATGGACGGGAAAACGTCCAATTGGCGGTGGAACACTTGTGAAAATAAAAGCATCCTAGTCTGAAGACGGACCGGTTTCCCGTCTATCCGCTCCTAAGGGTGGAGCAGAGGAAACCGGGAGCGAAGCGTCAACCGGGAGTGGATAGTGAAAGCAGCTGGTCCTAAGGACCAGTGGATCCGTGAAGAGGATGGAGGTATTCTGGAGGATGGACACAAGGATAGGATCAGTTGAGGAGCAGCGAATAGCACAGCTGCATAGGACGAAAGTCGAGGAAAGACGAGCGGACTGCATCGTCATAATATATCTCAGAAAGAAGGCTGCGCAGTAGGATGCGCCGGTGGTGAAGAGGTGGAGGGATACCATACCCCTTTAAGGAACAACAGCATCCAATGCTGGAGGGAAGGAAGGCGCAATCCGAAAGTAAGCGGTGAAACGGCTCAACCAAAAAGGGCTGCGCAGAAGCAATGCGCAGTGGGGATCCGCGGATGAGAAACTTTTTTATTGTGTGTGAAAGCTGATAGTAGGCAATGAGGCAGCCTATCCCAAGGATTGCTGCTCAGAGGCAGTCCCCGGGTAGGGGGACTGAGGACGAGGTTCGGCGCTGGGCTGAACAGAGTCACCCACTGCCCATACGCAACGCAGACGCGAGGTAGTCGGCCAAAACAAGGAACGGTCGTTCCGAGGGATAGCAGCGTGGAGGGCGGAGGGCCCAAACAAACAGCTGGGACTGGCGAGGTCGGATAGCGAGGAAGGGGGGGAGGATATCCCTTTGCATCCCCTTTGCTCGCGGCATCACGAAGCGGAGGCGGACGTTGCGGAGGCTAGTGCCAGAAGCGGATGGTAAGCACAGCGTCCCAACGAAGTGAACAGCGTGGCGGCTAGAGAAGAACAGGTGAGCTCTGCTGCACCACCTCTACTTATATACTATGGAGGCTAGCGGACCGGAAGAACTCGTTTTATCTCTAGTAGAAACAGCATTGGAGAAGGAGAATGCTAATAAATTGGGTAATGGATTTTTTCACGGTAAGTAGAAATATTGTTATAACCATTGTTAGTATTGTCGGCACCGTCTCTCATTGAACGGCCAAAGTTCGGACAATGACAACGTGTATACTGACGTTCGTTCCTAGACACACACTAGTGTATCACGATAAATCTAAACAACGTTACAAAGAAGTTGTATTCACATCCAATTCACGAAAAAAAAACCAACTGTAAAAACAAAGCAAAATAAACAAAGCCAAAAACTGGTAAAGATGCCACAAGTTGAAAGTGGTTCGGCCCTTCAAAGGAGTGACATCAACATAGCAAACCTAACTAAATAAAACAAATTACAACAAAATTAAAACAAAACCAAAAACCTATAAGACGTGACTAAGTTGAGAATGGTTCGGCATATAGGCAAAAGATAGTAGCAATGTTGAAAACTAATTTCTTGTTGACGTGGCACTTTATTACACATCTGCACGGTAGTGTAGTTGTAGCAATACACAATTAAAAAAAGGAGTGATATCATATCAAAAACCAAAACTGGTAAAAGGGGGCCGCCAAGTTCCGAATGGTTCGGCCCTTCAAAGGAGTGATATCAACACACCAAAACATTCGCCAACTTAATCGCACCGAATAACACTTTGT
>JAHWFP010112942.1:0-10564 GCA_023313725.1 Lithobius niger
GCATTCATTTCTGCGCGTTCCAGCAAAACAATGGCGATCTCCGTATCGTGTTTTGGTGATGCAGTAATTAAATTGTTCTATCGGGCGTATACGTAACGTATTCTTACCGCAATTCTTGTGTTTAGTTATTGTGTAAGTGATCCAAAAGTCAAACATGCATGTCAAAATGGACGTAATTGCCCTTTAAGTTAAGTCTCCATGCTGGATGGGCTTTGGAGAGTTAGCAATATTGAATGGCGCAATACGACCCCTGAAATTATATGTAAAGTGTTTGATACTTGGAAACGAAGATCAAGCCAGTTAGCCGGGTTGATGGACGACTCACAGAGAAAACGAAAACAATCCTCTGGAAACTAATACACAATTTAAATTAAAGACATAGCCGTCTCATTATGCTACTATCGTATTGGACATTTTCTAGGATAGGATATTTATCCTCATGTTATATTTGTTGGCGCTACAAAGGTTTATTAGGCAGGCGAGCACCGACATCATCATGTGACAGGCTTATCCGATTTCATGTCTGCTGTTCTTACCTTCGAGTATCATGACACTATTAAAATCGTAAATTTGTTTCGTTTACATGTCCGCACATTAGCCTTAGCTAGGAGCGATGTGAAAGGGGTGTATATGATAATATTACCGCAGATTCCATCTCTCGTTCTTGGTCGCGACCGCACGTGGTCATTTTTGGAACCACTGATCGTAACTATTTTCTCGGGTAACAGACGTTATGTAAGAGATATCCGTGAGGGCTGGCCGTTTTACCGCGGATGTGAGAAACGGTTAGTCCAATATTCGAGGGGGGTGGAGGGAAATCGCGCGAGCGCTGAAAGAGCGAGTGCTTGGTTTTTCTCCACTCCCGAGAGTGTTGGACTAGCCGTTTCTCGCAGACGAGCGAATATCCGCGGTAAAACGGCCAGACCTCACGGATATGTGTTTTAATGTTAAGGTGTGACGTCGAGCCAACATATCTAGTTATTTGAGATTAAAAAAAAAATTATTTGAAAATTTTATTTGTGAATCATGACGTAAATTCTTGAACTCAAACTTCCGGTTTAGATTTCCTGTCTGCGAAAGTCTCACCGACGTTTCTGTTTAAGGTAAAACCGTATTTTTTCTACTTTATTTGTTTAAATAAGATATAGCGTATAAAATGCGCTATTTGCTTGAGTCTCCTAGGTTTGTAGGTGTGTTTAGGAAGTGTCTGTAGCGTTGTTTTCGTACCGTCGGAATGAAAGGTTGCCGGGTCCGGTTCGGACCATGTTCCATGGGTGGGGGCGTAGCATAGTAGCCTTTTTTTTTTTCGTGTTAGTCCGATAAATGTCGCAGGTTGCAAATGTGCCTATTTATGTTGGTTGCAATGGAGTTTGCTGGTTGAATTTGTGTTGTGTACGGTAGTTTTGCAAAGTCGGTCAATATATGTCACATGTGTGGCTTTTAGCATTGGGATGTGTTGGCGTGACGTCACCACCGTGCATTAAATAGGTTTTAACCTAACAGATATACGCGGGAAAATACCAATCAGGTAACGATTAATCCAGGCATGCGGCACCTCCGCTTGCAACAGCATCGGTTTTTTTTTTAATTAATTTCTTTAAGCCTTACGTCAGTCAAAGCAATGTAATGCTCGTGTTGCTGAACCGGCTCAATTTTGAACACTACTAGGCTTTTTATGGGAGAAGAAGTATCTGGTAACGGGAGAATCTAACCCGGAGATTTGAACCGTGAAACTTCCGATCATCGTAGGGGGCCGAAAGATTGTCCAGAATTGGCCAGAATAGTTCCCATAGCCGCTGAAGGAGCATGGTAGCCTCTCACGCTACCCTGGCCGGCAATCCTGGCGGGGACTTTGGCAAGGTCCCCTTTCCAGGTGTTCGACCAGATCCGCAAACCTCCAGCAACCAGCCTGAGCTCTCTCGCTGCTCAGCCACGATGACCACATGTGAAGCGGCGAAGCAGATGATGGCTACTGCAAGCCAAGGCCGACTGAGGCAGATGTCGCGTTTTTTGGCCTCCCAACTCAGTGCCAGTTCACGCGCGTGCGGAGAACTGATGCCTTTTAGTGCTACTTTGGTAAAATAATATTCCAGCGATGTTGAATCAACTGGCCTGTATATGAGAAACGAAAGCTACAGCTTCTCTCCCTGATGACCTTGTGACGAGAGATAAAATATGAAGCAATAGTTACAACATGGACTCTCCCACGCCGTACGAAAGTATATATATATTCGCTCCAGCCTTTGCTTCACGTTAACTAGGGATTCTTTTCTTGTTTTCGTAACGAGTGTGGGTTTTATTTTTATTTTTAAGATTGTATGTATCTCGGTGACGTAAGAAGCAACAGTTTTTGTTTTTCGGCCCACCCTACTTTGGGTATAGAGCAGCGTCATGTCACGTCATATTGGCTACAAGAGAGATACCTGCAAGGGGCACTATATTGAAATGGTGGGTTAAACAACGGCACTTCTAGTCAAGCCAGTGCTTTGAGAGTGGATTTCGTAGGCTTAAAAAAAACAATTTCTGGTTGACGTGGCACTTTGTTACACATCTGCACGGTAGTGGAATTGAGTCTAATACACAACTTTAAAAAAAGGACTGATATCATATCAAAAACCAAAACTGGTAAAAGGGGCCGCCACGTTCCGAATGGTTCGGCCCTTCAAAGGAGTGATATCAACACACCAAAACATTCGCCAACTTGATCGCACCGAATAATACTTAGGACGTTAAATGAAAACTTGAACATTGCTACCAAAAGTAGTAATGTTCTCGTTTTCATTTAACCTTCGAACTATTAAGCGGTGCGATTAACTTGGCGAATGTTTTGGTGTGTTGATATCACTCCTTTGAAGGGCCGAACCATTCGGAACTTGGCGGCCCCTTTTACCAGTTTTGGTTTTTGATATGATCCCATTAACTCAACAGCAACATCCCAAACAACAACCAAGCTCAGTCAACGTTCAGGCAACAGTGATAAATGACGTCACAAGCCAAAGCGATAACCAGGGAGTGGGGAGTGGGGCAGTGCGTCTAGGGGGCAGTGCGTCCATCCCTGCTCCCCCTCCCTTGGAACCCCAGGTGTTTGGTCTTCTTATGGAATAAATAGCATTTTCAATGGAGGGCGCCACTTTTATTCTCAGTGTGGCTGAATTGCCCGTTTCTCCGTTTTGATAACAAGCGTAATAAGCCCTGCACGGAATAGGCCGAAAATTATAATAATGGCTGAGTTCGTGTATAGTTGGGCCGGGAATTTGATGTTGGTCAGAGGCATCGTTTTTACCAATATGATTTTGGTAATGTCGTACTTTTCCAGGTTCAGTAGGAATCCCGTTGCAAACAGGAGAGTTCTAAACCTCACGTGTGATAGGCTACCAACGGCTAATTTAAATTCTACAATAGTCAGGGTAGAGGACTTTCACCCCGAGTTGACCCTCCATATAACAACGAAGAAAATGACGCCGTTTACGCCACAAGGCTTATCTCAACTGAGGGCCTCCCATCCTCCCACGCGACTGCTTGTTTACCGACAAAGTCTCGAATAATGGCGCGCTGATGAAGAGTGGCAGATGGGCAATTTAGGGACAAGCTCAATTTGGATAAGAATTGGCTTTAGCTTATAACGAGAAAATAAATGACTACGTTTAGTTATTATTTTGTCAAGGGATGCAAGCAGTAGTACGTTGTCATTTCACTGGATGGCGCCACATGTAGTTAAGCCTATATTTTGTGAGATTAGGCCTAAATTTTGTGTGATTAGGCCTATATTTTTGTGTGATTAAGCCTACATTTTATGTGATTAGGCATATATTTTGTGTGATTAGGCCTACAAATTTGTGTAAGTAGGCTCATAATTTATGCGGCTAAGTCTATATTTGTGTAATTGGGCATTCAACTTAAAATGGAATATATATATTAAGTAAATGGAAGTCGTACCCGGCTTCTCCTGGAGTTTTGTTAAGCCCGTGGTTGTTTCCCAGTTTTCGCTTGGTGTTGCCTGACCGTCGCTGTGGACAGTAATTGTTCTCCGTGTAATACCTTCTCCTTCCATCCTCACCCTTTCCTCTCTCCGTCCTCCTGCCCATCCCTCTGCTGCCTGAGTGCATGTTCCCTCCCTACCTCGCCCCTACTTACATGCTGCCGTACACACAGCCACTGGTGACATCTACCGGCAGACTTTCAAAGCTCGACTCGTATTTTTTCGTCGGTTCTTGACTTACAATATACAACAGTGACTTTGCTCTACTCTCGACTCCATTTCGTTTGCTTCTGCTCTCACATGACCCTCAACACAACCAATTCTTGACTCCCTAGCTTTGCCCATATATTTTCCCTCTGAACTTTGACTTAACAGTGTAAGATCTTTCGGGACCTAGGAAGGCAAACCTAGTTCTAGTCCACGAAGCAATTTTTTTAATCTAGGGCAGTTAGAGTTATCAAACAGTCACAAGTGACTGGCTGAGCTAGCAATTCTCACCCAACTCATTTTGGCTCCTGCAGTCCCAAAATTTACTCTACCTATTTATCCCTTCACTATATCAAATATAAATGTTAAATTTAAATTATCAATACCATAAGCGAACGAGGACTAATAGCAACAGCAAGCTCCGATTGGCTGTTGTGTTCCTACGTCATCCGCTTCAGCCATTCAAAACGAACAATATACGGGCGATCGCCTGACAAAGTAACAAAGTGACAGTTAAAGGCACATCCGACCTGCCTTGTAACAGCCAGGCGCAAATCTCCATACACGCATGTTACAATGGCACCGTTTCACGAGACTCAGCGTAAGAATACAAGGCCAACTGAGATGGAACGCAGTTGCTATCTCAGTTGCTTTGGGAATAGTATACGAAACAGCATCAAGTTAAAGATTGTATAGTCACAAACCGGAATGATTTTCGTATTTTAACATCACACTTAATAATTTGTTAGCTAGCATCTTACAATTTTTCTTCGGCGATCTATAGGCATAAGTAATTTTAATTTTTATCGCATTAGTCTTTTAGATTTTTGATCTCATGGTAATTATTAGCAAACGATTAAAAATTAGTACATGCACACACCACAGATGAAACGTCATGGTTATTGTTAGCGCACAAATGATCATTTAATGTCAGGATGCAATAAATATAGTTCCCCATATTCAACAGAAAATCTCCTAGACGCCACATTTTAAAACGGATTTTCAGCTAGGGATTGACTAACGGTAAGCATATAGACATTTGGGGCCGTACTTGATGTGGTGAATCGAGGAAAATGACGTTGGGAGGAATGTACCTTTACGGCCCGCAAAATGCATCAAATCGTAGGCTTCCTTCTAACGCTCCTAAATAAAAAAAATCTGCCTCAGCAATGCCTCCCAAAATGCTCAAGAAAACATCAAATTGATTAGCTTAACTGTGCCTCGCCATCAGTTAACAAACTTTAGAAAAATGAAGTATTCACACACTTTGGAAAATTGATAGCTTGGCGTTAAGACTAGGAGACAGGGGCAGACAGCTAACTCTCACCTCCCATATTGCCTCCCGTGCCTTAATAATTAAGTTGACGTTCATGACGTCCGATGAGGTGGTGTATTATTCACGGGGTTTTACGTCACTTCAACTTGCGCGTATTTATTCATGATAGTCTGTGAAAAAACGGCACTGGGATGCACAAAAATCAATAAAGTTCAAAACAGCGCAATGTTTCGAACTACGAATTGTGTGGGGGGACCGTGTGCTGTGAGGGTTTAGCACCGTTGCTCATTTTACTTGTTGCAAATAGTACTTGATATAAAAAAAAAACTCAATTTATTGCATTACTAAGCACTGACATCCAATGAAACCTAACAAACCTAAAAATTCATATACTTGGAGGAAATTTAATTTTCGGCAATATTATCCTTGTCTTGTTCATAATTCTGTGGCATTTTGACAAAAGGGTATAAGTCCATTTTTGGAACAAAAGGAGGTATGTTGGACTTAGCTCCGTTTTTCAAATTAGATTGACTACTTGTGGACTTTCCTCCAACGGACATATGCAAAATAAGCTATAAAATGCTAGGGTGGACTAACCTCTCTTTGTCAAAGCAAAGAGAACGTAAAGATAAGCCATGTTTGGACTAACCTCAACAATGCTAAAAATGGACTTATGCCCTTCTGTCAAAACGCCACAGAATTTAAAAGATTAAAAAATGCTAAAACACTAACTGGGACAACCCCAAGCTGCCCAACAACGACGTGTCGTCATCTTTGAGGTTGGCCCTGTTGTTTTAGCGTTTTTAATCTTATAAATCGTCAACAATGCAAGGAAGATATTGCCGAAAATTTAATTTCCTCCATGTGCATGACTGTTGTGGGCCTTTTTGTTCCATCACGGAACACATTTTTACAACCACCAAGCTTCGCTTCTCATCTCATCGCTAATGGTGCAAATCAAGTTACATCTTTCCTCAATTTCACGAGTCAAAGGACTTAAACTACGGATTATATCAATACCCTACGTCACTAGTACAGCGCTGCTTGAACTGTGATTGGTCGAAAAAGTCGCGTGAAAACGTTACGAAACTAGAGTTTCCCACCAGTCATTTCGGCTAAAACAAAGTTGAAAACCTAACGAGTTGAATGGGAAATAAAGAGGATCAGCTTAGCACGAAGTAACCTTATGTTTTATCGCCCCGAGCATGTAACTGACACCTCTTTCCTAGGTACTCTCGTCATAAAGAGACGGTGGGAGCACTTGTGCTAAAGTGTGCGCAGCGTATCTTGAATCCTGCAGGTATATTATGATCGGCTACGTCTTCCTGGAGAGGATTGCTTTAATCGGCGGCCGCCATTGTTTTTCTAACTATTTTGGATATCAGCAAGGCACTCTGCTACCAAAATCATACAATCGATTATCTGTGTTCATTGTGGGGGAAACTCAAGTTATGCTGCGGAGACTATAGAGTGATACAAGACAGGTTTATGTATACGCTTAAAATGACGTAAGAAAGCGTTGTGCAGCCTCAGTGTAGGCCCCTGTATCCAATCACCTCCTAATGCGCTTTCAACTCAAAGCAAGGCAACTTCACATTGGCTTACACTGACTTAAGAGTCTTGTGCACCCTGGTTCGCGTGCCCGCCCCTATCCTAAAGCACTTGTAACTTAAAACTACCCGAGTTCATCATATTGACGTGGCTTAAACTGACGTAAGAAAAGTTTGTGTACCCTTAGCGTAGATCCCGAAACCACTCCTCTACTAAAGCGCTTACCACTTAAACGAATCTGGTACGTAGGCTACTTCGTTTGAGTTATCTTAATTTTTGCGAACCTGGTCACCTGGTATACTGGTTTCTCATAGACGATTGCTCATTTTGGTGACTTGTTTTGTAATCGGGCACATACACACTCAGTTTGCCATTCGCTTTCTTTATTCTTGATTTTTTGCTTACAACTTGCTTCGCCACCTTTTTACATTCTATCTTGGTAATTCTATACACGCGCTGCAGATACTAATGCAACAAGGCCAGCTGGGAGAAAACCAAGCAACGTCTCAAACGGTTTACGATGTTGTTTATTCTTGACTTCTTGCTTACAACCTGTTTACGCTCCCTTCCTACATTCAGTACCTTCTTAAAGGACCGAACAGAACGAAACAAGCGCACCACTGTTGGTGATAGTTCAGCTCATTCCCTTCTATAACCGTGTTGATGTGGCTTGCTTATGTCAACCATTGTCAGCGATGAATCTGTTTCCGTACCTCGCGCATGTTCAAATGATCCACCACTGGCAACCATCAGCAACCACCTCCCCGAGATGGTTTGCAATTTGACATTGCTCGCGCCTGGTTACATCCATTAGCCTAGCCTGGTCCAATCAATTAGCCACGTCTGGTCACGTTAAAGGTATGACGTAACGAGGGCTCTGTTGCCCTTGTTGATTTTGCTGAGCTGTGATTGGAGTTTCGGAAGGTACTAAAAAGGCGACGCAACGTCACTGCGCACGTGCGACGTCAAGTTTGGAGCCAAACTGTCTCTAACAGCGGAGCGTTCTGTTCGCTCTATTCGGTGCTTTAGGTAGGTACTGATTCTCTCTTATTCTCTTCACATCAGATGCAGTTACTCACGCAACAAGGCCAGCTGGGACCAAACCCCAGCAACCTGACAGCTTTAGTAAATTAACTTATTTATTCACTCTAAATTTTCGGGCTGCGTTCACACTTCCTGTGAGAAACTAAATGCAACACGAAAAACTGTCTTTAAAAGTAATCAGAAAATCAGAAAATTTAATAGTAAATTCGAACAATTTTGCACAGAGCGTTCGAGCAGGGTTGGACCAAATAAAATGGAGGCTACCTAAAAGCATGATGGGACTTATGTAAAATCCATGCTTGTGACCGGAAGTGCCCTCACGCAAAACAGTGCCATTCAGTGGACAGTCTTGTGATCGGAAGTGAACATACCACGCGATGGATGAGCGAGTGTGGTAATACCCTGTCGGTCAGCACCTTTAATTTTGTTGAATTTTTTGTCCTTCGAAGGCTTACACCAAATTACGTATATTTTACATTGTTTTAGGCAGATCAAAATGTATGTACAAAAAAAATCAAATTAGGGATTTTCTTAGTCACATTACTGTCCACTGTAGGTATAGCGGCCCCACTGGTGCGGCCCCACTGGAAGTCTGGGTGACGGGTCCCACTTCCCCCGATCCCATCCAGTACCTGCGTCTGCTATCGTAGCGCAGGGCGTTATCAGGCGTATCCTGATCCCTAGTGTCTGGGTGGCAAGGGCGGCTTAATGGCTAAACGTTGGGAAAGTCGCCTAACCCAACCAAACACTTCACTGTAGGCATAGCATGAAACCATAAACTGTCTTTTTTTGTCTCCTGTGGAGGGCTACGTTACAAACAGAGTTGTGTAGGAAGCCCCATCCCCAATCTGAATATTGATTTCATAAGCCTTCCTGACTTAGGGCGCGTTTACGCAAGGACAATTTTCTCGCTTGCTAGCTATTACTTGGTCAATACTAAATCTGCTGGCTGCTTCTCACCTTTGTCGGCTTTCAAGTTGTCTATACGTAGTAACCATGGCAACAACGCGGACGCAAATTTTCTCCTGGTGCCTCGCGACACGACGTACGATGCTTGCAACATGACAGCGTCGATTTATGACAACAAGAAAACAATTTTTACTGCAGTACAAGACGACGGACAGATTCCTGAATACCAGCATTCGAAGGGTTGTCTTCGAGTCGATAACTCCGAAATGGACGCCATGTTGGATTTTGAATTCTCGCTGCGAGTAGCTATTTATTCTACCGCCGTTTGATCACTGCTAGAAGCTGTTTTTTCAGCGAGAATAGCAAATTTTGGAAATGGCGTGAAATGGCAACAATGTTGTAGCAATGTTTAAAATGACTGTTGCACTTTTTTCTTTATCCGTGTTGTTATTTATAATACATTTAATTTGTTGAATCAGGAAATTAATGGTAAATAAATAACGGTTGCCTAGCAAACAGCTTTCGGCGAGCGAGAAGGTCTCGTTGCGTAAACGAGCCCTTAAAAAGCTTTGCTCCTTTCCTTCCAACACGAGCTGGATAATTTTTCACTAGTTTGGCCACTATTGCCAATCGTCTATCGGCCAGAGATTTTGTGTATTTGACAGGACTTTCCCAGATTGTTAATACCTTCATCCCTACGCTTAGTACGTAGGGATGTTTTCTGGTTTATTCCTGGGTGCATATACTATACCAAGAAATTATGGGGTTGGGGAGGAGAATTTATAACTCTAAAAAGCCCCTATTTAAACGTGTTACATTAATTCCTATTAGTTCCATCCGAGTTTTCAGAGGACGCCACGCGTAACATCGGGTAATTTTTGCTCATTCTTCAGCCCAAATCTAGAGTAAAAAATTACAACTAAGCTAAACTAAATGATAGTTAAATACAAACTAGTTTCGTTTAGTTTAATTTAGTTTAATTTTAGGCTGAAAACTGAGCAGAAATTCTCATATAAAACTCATGGCACCCTCTATGAACTTTAGACGGAACTAATATGGAACTGAATCTAAGATGTTTCAGCATGGGGGTCTCAGTCACAAATTCTCTTCCCAATCGTATAAATTCTTGATAATACTGATAGCCTGGAAACACATTCCAAACGGTAGCGAGCGAGTTGATAACTGTTTATACCACAGGCCATGGCTGTTTGCATATCACGTGACTCGGCTAGTCCAATCAGACGGCCAAACAGCCGTTGTTCTCGTTCGTCATTGGCTAACTCATGGTGACGTCACGGCAAACAGCCATTGCGCATGGTTTAGTAAGCTCTTGCTGGCTTTTCTAAGTATGAAATAGCGTTTTTCCCTCCAAATATTGTGCAGCTAGCATTCTGTTTGGCAATAATTTGAGAGTTGGAACATTCAAGTTGGATGTGGCGGTGTTACATCTTACTATTTTAAAGTATTCACAGCAACTTTTTTTTCTTCCATTTTTTTGTATACCCTATCGAATGATGTAAAGAATAAAGGCCATGCCACACCGCACCGTTTTGTCCGTCGTCCGATGCCTCAAACGTAGCCTGCGGGCACAACGCAGA
>JAHWFP010112947.1:0-39988 GCA_023313725.1 Lithobius niger
CGAGTGAGCTCTAATCCGTTTTTATTTGTGTTCCTTGACAGCTGTGAGTATGGGCACACGAGCTCTAATCCTTTTTTCTAAACGGCGAAGCCGTTTTTTGTTCAGTTAATTTGTTGGCCTTTTTCTCTTCATTTTTGTTGTAATAGCTATGGTCTGGTCTATCATGTGTATGGTATGTCCACTGTATACCCAATTTTGTTTGCGAAAAAACGAAACATTAGAAATGCGCATTTCTGTTCAAGTTCTGCCCAAGCTTTTTTCCATGTTTGTTATTTGATGGCAACACACTAGCATGTTTGTAGATTATCAACTGATGGATAGTCAATTCTGCATTGTTGCAAGCAGATGCAGTATTATGGCAAACAATCGCGGTAACAATTCAACTAGTTTCCCGAAGCCTGCATTGAAGAAGTAAGTAAATCGCGGAGTCATGTCGGCCGTCCAATTTGCCTCAAAATTATAGACTTTACACCAGACGGTTTAAAACTGAAAGATTAAATCGAAAACCAAGACCATTTCATTTTGGTTCTCGACAACGATTGACTATATTTAATGGAGCCGCCCCGAAGCTTCTACGACAATGTTACTTTACCCGTGCCCGAGCATCGTTGCGTCTTGTTCGAGTGAGCTACAATCCGATTTTGTGCTCCTCGCCTATTGTTTCCCCATTGTTACATGTTGCAGCATTGTAACATTTTGACATTGTTAGCCGCGCTGCCTCCGCCTGTCCACTTTTTGAAAATTCTCGTGCGCAAACGAACTCTAATAAGCACTGCCTACCGGCTGTGCTAATATACAGTGAAACCTCTTACAACGATAGTCCGTGGGATTTTGGAAATCGTTATAAATAATCACTTTTGCATGCATTGTTGCTTGATGAGCCTCAAGAACAGCATTGTTATGACAGGTTTATTGTTGTAAGAGGTATAGTTATAACGGGGTTTAACTGTAATAGGTATTATTATAATGGGGTTTAACTGTATCTAATTTTTTTTAAATATGTGTGTGAATAGTGATCGTCGTTTTGCAACTAACGATACTGACTTGATTGATTTTTTTATGTTTTTAATTGCCCAAATTAAATTTATTTAATTCTCCTTAAACAGAAATCCTCCTCACTGTGTTGCATTATGGAATGACTCCCTGGACCATGGCACATTTGAACTCTATAATATCTAATTATGAGCCTAGCTTGAACAAGTTGCAAAATAAATTGTAATAAAAAAAGTAAGTGCTCTAGAAGTATAAAAAAATCTTGGCCGTAATAATTATATCCACCTGAAACCAAAACTGGTAGAAAAACCCGACAAGTTTCCAAATACGGTCGGCCTTTGAAGGTAGTGGTATCATTCCACCAGGGATAGGCCGCCAAGGTTAATCCTATTAGCCAAGTTAATCGCACATACTAATAGTTCGAAAGTTAAATGAAAACTAGAAGATTGCTACCGCTAGTAGCAATCTTCAAGTTTTCATTTAACCCTAGAAGGCGTACAGGCCGACATCGGCCACTTTCCTCTTCTCAAAAGCGTAAGGCCGACCAAATCGGCCAGTTTTTTGCCTGCGCAGAAGAAGACAGAAAAAGCTAGTTAGCGCTGTCATTCATGCTTTCGTTTACATACGGGACCTTCCCCCAGCCTCTTTTTCGTTTGTTTGACGGCAACAATCTCAATTACGTCAGCTAACGAATTTTCTCGCACCTCACGTGACGGACTTTGCTTGTTGATTATGGCCGCCATTGTTTTTTACGGATTACGATTGTTGCGGCCGATAATCGAAGTTTATTTGTTTGTTTTATTAGCCATCGTGCATCGAGTATGAAAGTTTTGCGTTTATAAAAGTATAAAGAAGAATTCGAGCAAGTTTGTAAAGGGTATTCTGCAAGGACAGTGAGTATTTTAAAAAAATTATGTGACTTTGCCAAGCCACACCTAAACCCATATGGCCGACGAAGTTTTGGCAGTGGCCGGCCCATCAGGGAACAAACGAAGTAGACGAAAAGTGTTTCAAAATCTGCACAAGAAGGATTTTATTTCGAAGGCTACGAAGGTTTAGACTTTAGTTCAGATTCGGAGGGGAGTGAGATTGAGGATTTTAGGGACGAATTGCATCATAAGATAGACGAAGATAGCGATGTTTTCGATGGGACGGCCACAGACGCCGATAACGGCAGTGAAGCCGAGTCGGGCAGCAGGTTGGATTATGATGCGGCTGATCGCTGTGATAGTGAAAGATTATCAACAGTAATTTTATATTGTTTGCCCAAATTACTGTATTTCTAATCTAATATCATAACAACCAAATGTAGCCTTAGTAGCATCGGAAAGAGGGTTGGGGGGGGGGGGGACGGACCAAACCTGACCAAGCAGACCTAAGCTATAAGATTGCCACAAATTCAGCTAATCTAATATAACAACCAAATGTAGCCTTAGTAACATCGGGGAGAGCCATGAGAGCGACGGTCCAAACCTAACCAAGCAGACCTAAGCTATAAGATTGCCACAAATTCAGTGCTTAGTTAGGAAGTGATTTTGGTTCTCATGGCTGGATAATTTGTTCCCGAGTGTGAGTGTGTGCGCGCTTTGCTGTATAAGAAAAAAACTTTAAAAAAAACACTTTGGATAGTTCTGATACTACCTGTAGAAGCAAGCAAAGGTAAGAAAATTATAAATCCATTTATTTGTATAGACTTAACACATTGTGTCATTTGGTTCAATGTCAAGTGAGATGCATGCCACCTCTTTACCCAGTGGGCATCTCTGCATTACACATTGTTTACAATTTGCTCAAAGAGAGCTTCACTGCAAAACAAAGGGTTAGTAATTTGTTATCATCATGCAGGAAAAATATTGTAACACCAAAAGTATATGAAAATGAGTGCTGCCAATTTTTTTTTTAGTGAGACTACACTTGGCTTTCAAGATTGAGAACTCAAAATTAATCTAACATACTGCATAAACATATAGTTTGGTAGCTCAATAAAGGGTAAATTTACATTTTTATAAACAATGATATTTATAAATTTCTCTAAGTTTCTAGAATAACAGTATATATTCCATCACACAGCCTGGGTTGTCTAGTTTCAGAAAATTTATGCATACATAGAGTTTGAAGTAGAACTTTAGGTTTTATAACAGTTTTTGTTCAGCAGTGCAAGTATGCCTAAAAATGCTTGCTTTTTAAGGAATTACCATGCGCTCCTTCTAGGGTTAACGTCCAAAGTATTATTCGGTGCGATTAACTTGGCTAATAGGATTAACCTTGGCTGCCTTTCCCTGGTGGAATGATATCACTACCTTCAAAGGCCGACCGTTTTTAGAAACTTTGCGGATTTTTCTACCAGTTTTGGTTTTGGGTGGATATCACAACTTTCATAGGACTGTGAACGTACATAAGGTTACACCGTCTGTTTAAGATACTTCAATCCCATTTTTGCACACACTGAGTAACAATCGCTTATTTTGTTCGCTTCGCTCACTCAATCAGCGCATCCCCTTCAGTTGTTTTGTTTATCCCTGCAACTTCCCCTTAATTTTTCAAGATTTCGTTCACATTTAGTCATGCAGAAACCCCCGAAGGTCGCTGTTACTAAACACCAGAACACGAAGCATTTTATTTTTAGGTTATTAACAAAAACCCCATTAGCTTGTGGATGCTGGTATTGTTGCGTAACCATCATCTAACGTGCATCCCTTTATTCTTGCGCAATCCACGGCAACGTTAATGTTTCTTCATTTTGTCCTTCGTTACAGTTCAGTTTTTAGTTCTTCCAGGCTTTTACAATAAATCTAAGGACCCGTCTTGATTGTTCAAGCCATTGTTGCTTAAATCTTATTTTGGTTGTAACTTGGATAAGAAACGAAATTTAAATTCGCCGGTAGCGAATTTCATAACCCTCCCACGTATTTGTCCTGATCCCTACAACCCCCAAACCAACAAAAGGACCATCCTCAGATCACCATGCATCCGTGTGCAAAAGTTCAGGTACGTAGGCCTTCTCAATTTTGCGCTAGCCTTGAGCAAAAAGTCTATGGGATTTAACATGGGAAAAATCTTATTAGCTAGTCAAACGTTATTGACGCATCCCTTTCTCTATGATTAGTGGACACTCATCCTTTAAATTTTAGTTTCTTTATTGCCAAAACAACTTAACCTGGTAATTTTAGCATTACATTCCCAAATGTGATGTTCCCCAGGAGGTTACTTCCAGTTTGTAGACGCCTGCTTGCATATCCCACCGCGCATGCGCGGTGCAGTCCTCCCTTATAAAAGCGACTGCGCACGCTATCGGCATTCATTTTCCTCCAGAGGTGTCTCCACGCCACCTCGCTCCCCGGTTCCCCGACTGTCGTTTGGGAAATTGGATTCCTCTCCGAAGATGGCCACTGCCTCGAAAGCCCATCCTTCGCCCGACGCTCATCCTCGTGCGCTTGCTCACTTCGATCTTCGCAGCCGTTGGGCTTCCGCCCTCGACATCGCCGCTTACGTCCCTGCCCGCACGACACTTCCCGATGTCACGCCTGCTCCTGCTGTCGCATCGCCTGACTCTCCACTCCTCACGGGCCAGCGCACGCCGACTCCCACCCCGTTGGACCTGTCGTCCCTCCAGCACGACCTTCAAGTCGCCAAAGACTCCTACCGGGCTGCCAAGCGGAACCTCCGCCGTGCGACACTTGCCCATTCTCCGAACCGGAACTAACCGCTCGACCTGTCGTCGAACTTCTGCAGGAAAGGCCTTAGCGTCAGCCGCAGTGTCGTATGGGAAATCGTACATGACACTGTCCGTCACCTCCAAGTAAACTCGATGCCGCCTCCTTCCTGTACATCATTGGCACGCAAGGCCCGCACCCAAGACTGGGTTGCGTCCACGTCAAGCCACAAAGGGCACAGGCGTGCCGCTTCTTCCCTGCCGGCTACGGCACCCAAGCGCAAGTCGGACGACACACTGTCATCGCGTCGCCCCCTGTCACCCGCCCCTGCTGCTGAGAAGCGCATTAGGTTCCCGGACAACACCCTAGACGAAGCCACCCTGTCGCTCGCAGCTTTTTTAAAGACTGTCGATCAGACTGTCCCGGACTGCTTCCTGTTCAAGCCCACCAAGGAGCCTCCTACGCCACACCCTGGCCGTGAGAACAGTTTCTTCCGTTCCTTTGGAGGCGGCGCCACAAACCCCCGTAATTTCGACACCTACCCGTAGTGCGAATTTGTTTGCGGCGAAATGGATTTCGGGACCTCGTTGTCAATACCCCAAAAAGCTGACGTCCCAACCTTCGTATTATACGAAAACGACAAATGCCTACGGCTGAGCCTACGAGCAGCCTCTCAAGCGGCGGTCCTCCACACAGCCATTAACGCTCTATGAGAGAAGCTTTCGTCCGATGTCACTCCAGAAGAGTTCAAGAACCTGTCGTCCCTAAATTCTCAGCTCTTCCAAAAAGCTAACTTGCCTACATACCACGCTATGAACTGGGCAACAAGAGCGCTATTCAATAACACCCTCCTCCTCCGCGACATCGCCTTGTCGTCTGCAAACAACCTGAACTTTTCCACACGTCATCGACTCAGTAATCGTGGATTAATCCCGACACTTGCTCCTCACCTTGACGTTTCGAGTAAACCAAGGCCGCAAAAGCAATCCATGCCTTCAGCCCGCCCGTTCTCAAAGAACAAACAAGCCAACCTCCGTCCCCCCGACGATTGGTACAAGAACGTGGCGTCATCATCCTCCAGCCGCCCGAACGACACTGCCGCTTTTCAACAGCGAAAACAGCAGCCCTTTCGGATCGACGCTCCTCGCTCCCACTCCGGCCCAACAGAAGCGCGCCGCCACCCCCGACCGAAGGAGCCGAATCTCATCTCTCGGGGGTAGAAGCATGTACCGAAAAAACCAACAATGACTCTTTGCGCCTAGCTGGTCTCCCTGTCGGAGCCAGACTACGCCACTATTTCCCGGCCTGGCAAGAACTGACCATCAACCTGGAAATCCTATCGATAATAGAACATGGCTTTCATCCGACGTTCCTACGTTAACCGCCGCTGTCGCCATTTCCTCCATGGGACTTCGCGCTCCAAACGACAACATCCCTGTCGTACGAAGTATCGGAACTACTGCGGAAAAAGGCTATTCGACATCTCCCCAGCCCAGGCCCGGGGTTTTACAGTTCAATCTTCACCCGCCCAAAGAAATCAGGAGGCCTTCATCTGATCTTCAACATGAAACCTCTCAAGTTCATCCAAAACGGCCACTTCAAAATGGAGACCCTCTACTCCATCCGCCAATCATTCAAGCAAAACGACTGGACAATCACCATCGATCTGGAAGACTCTTATCTTCACATCCCCCTTCACCCGGCAATTACCCGTTACTTTCGTTTCATCTACGACCAGAAAGTCTACGAATTCCGTTGCCTCCCCTTCGGCCTGAATGCAGCCCTAAGAATTTTTACTCTAGTTCTGAAACCAATCCTGGCGAACCTCCATCAGCACCAAATACAGGCCAACGCCTATCTCGACGACTGGGCCCTCAACAACCCAGATTCCTCCAAACTGGAACTCAACGGGGACAAGACCATCAACTTGCTGAACATTCTGGATTTCGGCGTAAACCTAGCAAAGTCATGCCTCCTCCCAGATCAAGTATTCACGTTCCTCGGAGCCACATTCGACCTACGGTCACCATCAATTTCCCCGTCTCCGGAACGCATAGAAGACCTCCTACATCACATCCGTCTCTTCCGCCTCCAACCAAACTACTCCGCCCGGGAGCTGAACTCCCTCATCGGGAAGATGGACGCAATAGCCAGCCTGGTTCCGTACGGTCAATGGATGGTAAGACCCTTCCATCGCTACCGGATAGACAATCACTCAATCGACCAAAACAATCCGGACAAACGGTCCCGTTCAACAAGGACTTCCCCTTTGAATCCCTCCTCTGGTGGTCCGACGTCACAAACCTGTCGAAATCTCTCCCTCTACAGGAATCTCCACCCAACCACCGAATCTTCATGGATGCATCAAGCACTGGCTGGGGAGCACACCTAAACAACCTGGAAATCTCCGGCCTGTGGCCTGCCACCCTCAAAGACCACATCAATGGACTGGAACTACGTGCAATCCTCCTAGCCCTTCGACACTTCGTCCCGTTAATAAAAAAAACAATGTCATACAGATCCAGGCCGACAACACAACAGCCCTGGCCTACATCAGGAAAGAGGGTGGAACGAAATCAAGATCACTCCACAACTTAACAACGGAGATCTTCAATTTGTGCATCCCGCACAACATCACCCTCCTGCCACTTCACTTTCCGGGCAACAGAAATGTGATTGCAGATTCTCTTTCACGCCAGAAACCACCAGCAGGCGAATGGTGCCTCAAGAAATCCATCTGCGAATCTCTCTTCAACATCTGGGACAGACCAATGCTGGACCTATTCGCCACGAGGCACAATGCCAGACTTCCCCACTACATCAGCCCGGTTCCGGATGACTCGGCAACAGCAGTAGACGCTCTCACGTTCCCATGGCACAACCTGTTCGCCTACCTATTTCCACCATTCAAACTACTTCCACAAGTACTTCGGAAAATAGAAGAAAGCCAGAGTCTGTTCATTCTAATAGCTCCCCTGTGGCCATCAGCAACTTGGTTTCCGCTCCTCCTAAACCTAGTAGTCGACACTCCAAGAAGTCTCCCTCTTCTTCCAGATCTTCTGTCACAACAGAAAGGAACAAAACTACACCCGAACCTTCCACTCCTAAACTTACACGAGTGGCTACTATCATCAAACTCCTCAAAAAAGGCTGGAATTCATCAAGAAGAGGCCGAACGCATCTCATCTAAAGCAACCAGGGAATCAACAAACCGCATGTATGACAGCCACTGGTCCAAGTGGATTCGTTGGTGTATCACAAAACGTACAAATACACTCGACCCCTCTCTTCCCCAACTTCTAAACTTCTTCGGTGACTTGTTCAACATCGACAAACTCAAAGGCTCCACTATCCTCGTCTATCGATCTGCATTAACCCCTTCGCGACCAGGTACTAAGATGCGTTTGTAGCAGTTTACATTGCAGTCTGTTAGCCCTCAAGAACTGCTGGTTCAGCCTGTGCAGTCTTGGGTTTGGATGCTGGTCTCGAAGGGGTTAAACTCCGTCTTCAAAGCTGCTGGTCGTACCGCCCTACTGGAGGACTACCGAATTTCTGCCTTGCTACGCTCATACGAAAATGATCGACCTACTACAAGGCTTTCCGTCACCGACTGGGACCTTTCCGTCGTCTTACAATCATTAATGGAAAACCCATACGAAGCCATGCACCTCATGACCCGCAAAACTGTCTTCCTCGTGACTCTAGCAGCAAGTCTAAGATGCTCCGAGATCCAAGCCCTCTCAGCTGACCCAGCATACTGCATCTTCAGCCCAAACTTCTCCATAACACTCTTCCCTAGAGCATCCTTCAGAGCCAAGACTCAAAAACCTTCAGAACCACCAAAACCAATAACATTTCCGGCCTTCTCGAACCTCGTAGGAAACGAACCTGAACACCTCCTCTGCCCGGTCAGAGCTCTCCGCTTCTACCTAGCCCGCACACAGCACGAAGACATACGGAGAGGCAGAAACCAACTCTTCCTTCCAGTGGACCTCCAAACCGGCGAAACAACAGCTGCCATGGTATCACGCTGGATCAAGAAAACGATCGAAGCAGCTTACGACAAACACGAATTGAACAAGAGCATGAGAGTGACGGCGCACGAAGTGAGAGCTATGTCCACATCTTGGGCCCACCATAATGCCACCAGTCCACCTTCACATCACACTACCTAAGAGATATGTCGAAGGATGAATCCGGACTACACCGGCTGGGACCGATCGTCGCAGCCAGAACCGTGGTCAAACCCTCTTAAGCACTCAGAACGAAGCAGAAGCAAGATCCATGAAGGAAACAAGTTCCACCCAGCTAGAAGCAAGACCCTCAACAACGGTCCTTTTCAGGGCCACCAACTCCTACGAAAGAGACCAAATTCTTGTCAAGCCCAAATGTTCTGAATAAAGTGCGAATTTTTCTCTTGCAGGTAAAGAATTCATGGGGGAAAAGCCTGCTTGCATCCCGGGGCGCTCGTACAGGCGGTGCCCGCCACCAACTTTGACGAGGTCAACTGGTAATGCTAAAATTACCAGGGTAAGTTGTTTTGGCAATAAAGAAAGAACATTTTGCCGGCCCCCAGTCTGGCCGGCTAAAAATGGTTTCTTTTTGCCTAAAACATACTTAACCTAACTCCCGCCCTACCTCCCCTCTCGAGTCACTGCCTTACGAGAGTAAAATGAATGCCGATAGTGTACGCGCTGTCGCTTTTATAAGGGAGGACCGCGCCGCGCATGCGCGGTGGGATATGCAAGCAGGCGTCTACAAACCGGAAGTAACCTCCAGGGGAACATCACATTCGAGGAATGTAATGCTAAAATTACCAGTTTAACTATGTTTTAGGCAAAGAGAAACCATTTTTAGCCGGCCAAACTGGGGACCGGCAAAATGTTCTTTTTCTTAATCTCTGACCCTCTTACGTTCTCCACAATTTGAAACATTTCTGTCGCATTGGGATTTATCCTCAACATGCCAAAATATGCTTTCAATTGCTTACAGTTAACAGACGCATGTCTGCTAGTGAGCCGCCTTTTTATCATTAACAATCAATTATTAACAATCGGATGTCTACAATGGGATGATCTACTGTTACTTGGAAAATGATTGTAAATTATTGAGCAGAAACATAATTGGGACCATTGTACATACCAAGTTTTTATTATTAAAAAATTCTGAAGTTCCACTAAAAGCGCTAATGAACATTTTCAACTTTCAGCACCCGAGAAGGAATGAAGACTTCCACTGGATATTCTTCCATCAAAGTATCTGTTACTGCTTCTGAAATCATTTTGTGATGTTTTTATACCGTACGAGTTGTTAAAAGTTGCTTTATTTTATCAATGTTCATGATCGTTAAAACGCGTGTTCCCCATTCTTCTTGGGGCACCATCATAACCGGCTGTCCACGAGCAACACGCTCAGGCCAGCACTAATGCATGCGGCCTTGACTTGCTTCGTTCGACGTCGCTTGTGACCAGGCCCCTTTGCTATCAAGGGTCACGTGCTTCAAACGAACCAATTGATGCTCACGATACTGTTGGCACTTGCTAGGAATAAAGGCGAGAAAATAGGGGTTAATGATATCATTCGTCGAAGGCAAGGAAAATGGATTCCCCGCTTCGAACGCAGCCAAGATGGCGGCTGTGCGTTGTGTTGCAGAATTACGATCGATTGAATCAAGTGTTCCAAATTTCCGATCGATTAAACCAAGGGCTATTTTCAGCGAACAAAAGCAATTTTGGCGACGGAGCCAATAAAAATATCAAGTAGGGTAATAAAAAGATGAAATTTAATTAAAGTAACCAAACATATACGCTCCAAAATACTTAACTCAGCCGGAATTACGCTCCCGTTGTATGCAACTGGAATTTTTTTTTAACAGGGTTTAGAACTGGGCGAACGATATGTCGTTCGTCGGGCGTTTTACAAGCCTTTCTGAAACAATGATATATCGTCGCTTAGGCTTAGAAGGGTTAAGACAAAACCTCAATTTCGGTGTCCTGAATGCTTCCCACCTCTCGCTTCCGCTTCACTATTTCTTTTGCCGTGGCGTGAACTGGTGGCTTCGTTCAGGTGTTTGGTTTTCGGTGAACGATGGTGAACATTGGATTGGAATTATTTGTTTTATAATGCCACAAGGACAACAAGAAGCAACCGAAGGCAGTAATGGGAACTTTTAGGATGGAGTTCTGTACATTGTGGTGGATAGACATAAGAGGCGACCATAAGTAAACTGGGAGAGAAAAACAAAGATGGCAGTGCCATTAGGCCAAACGTGGGTCGCGGTTGAGGGTGCCAGCAATTTAGCACGAACTGTGACGGGCTTTTCCGAGTTTATTAAGTAAAGAATGCAGGTGGCATTTCAAAACCAGTGATGGTGGGCTGGGTTCGTGAAATTTTTAAGTGGTGGTGAGGATAGGTACAAGCCGGCCTCTTTTGAGGTATTGCACTGGTTGGGACGGGCCGCGGATGGGAAAGGGCGGCGGTGCCTGATGAAACAAATAAGAAAAAATTGCGGAGTGTTGAATGAGGTTACCTGTCGTGGGTACAGTAGGCCATGATTGGATGTTGACGTTAGGGTTAATGAAATTAAGAAACCAAACAAAGGGAGCTCATTTGTGAAACCTGGAATGAGTTGTTTAGCCAGTGAGGCAGTGGCAGGTGGTAGTATAACTTTACGAGTCAGTTGGGTTCGAGGATGTGGAGTTACGGCCAAAGGCAATTAACCCAAGGAACGCGGTGTGGAATGTGGAACCCAATGTTAACAGGGTGGAACCTCAGGACGGTGATTTTGTCTGTTGGTGAGAAGGTTTCACTTGGCGATCAGTATTGTGGTGGACGAGAATGTGCTGAAAGATTTCAAGCCTTCGCGCGTACATTTGCTACCGCGACTGGATGACAGGTATCCGTTACTAGCAGCAGTAGATGTTGCTGTTGTGTCAGGTTTGGCTGATCAGTTAAGTGTTTTATTAGCAATAGTGCAAGTATCAGAATTTTGTGTGATGGAACAAATGTAGTACACGATTGCCACATTCGCTTTTATATGCTTTTTTTCTCCTGGGGGTTTCAGAGCTTAATAGAGCTTTGGAGGTACATTTTTTAACATTTGTTTCTTGTTTGCCAAAACATATTAACCCAATAATTTTGCATTACATTGTCTTCAATGGAATGTCTCCCTGAAGGTTTTTCGGTTGCGTGTAGCCGCCTGCTTGCATGTCTCTACTGCGCCTGCGCGACGCAGTCCTCCTCTATATAAATCGGGAACGTGGCCAGTTCCGGCATTCATTTTCTTCCATAGGTTCCTACGCGTCACCTCGTCTTCCCCCCTTTCATCCAGGAATTTAGATTTCTTCTGTCTTACGCCCGGAAGATGGCCGCTGCCGAAGACGCCGCTGCTCTCGACGTGATTGTGCCCATCGCTTCGGCTACGGATACTGTTCTCTCATCTGCTCACCCACCTTTCGTCCAGGATCACCGCTGGGAGTCCAGCCTAGACCTAGACACCTATGTCGCCGACAACAATAATGACTCACCGCTTCAAGACGATCAACGGACTCGTCTCCTCCCAACCTTTCGGCCTTAGAAGAAAGCCTGTACGCTTTGCCAAGGAAAATTTCTGTGAAGCCAAACGCAAATACCGTCAAGTATTCTCGTAGAGACCACAGCGTCACCTGCTCCGAAGCACACAACCTTTTCGACTCAATCTTCCGTCAATACACCAAATCGACCCCTATGCCTCCCCCGTCGTCCTCTTCGTCCATTCGTCGAGTCAAAACGCAAGAATGGGTTGCATCAACTGTGAGCCACGACAGCCGCAAGCGACAGTCTCCCATCCCTTTCAGCCACGACCACCTCGCCACCTACCGTCAAACCACAAAATCCGGCACCTCCCAAACACATCCTCTTCCCGGACGACGACAACAACGACGACCCGACCAATCCACTGGCATCTTTACTCAAAACAGTAGAACAGACTGTTCCAGATTGCTTTCTATACAAACCGTCCCAGTCCGCGGACGCCCCTGTCATCAATTGAGGCCTCAAAACCGGCTTTGGATTTACCCTTCGTGACACGGACGCCAAGCCCCGCAGCCTTCTAGGACAAGCCACTACACTTCTAACTTGCCTCCTCCGGAATGGTGGTTCCCTACTGGGCAAAGGAGAGCCCCTACAATTGGACACAGAACCCCCTACGCCACGGCCCTGGCGTGAGTCATGTTTTTTCCGCCCTTTCGGGGATGGTGCCACCAATCCACAAAACTTAAAACTGGTCGTGTAAACTTGATGAAACTCGGTGTGAGGGTAGCCCTCGTTCGTACGCACATTAGACACGTACAAGGAATGAGAGTTCCTCTCCAGCGAGGTTAAACTTGATTTTGGAACTGCCTTGACAATCCCAAAGCTAATTGAAGTACCCTCCTTCGTCATTTACGACTACGACAAATGCTTACGCATGAGCTTACGAGCCGCTTCCCAAGACGACGTTCTCAATACGGCAGTTAAGGCACTATGCGAGAAGCTTTCGGCCTACGTGAGCCCCTAAGAGATTCGCAACCTTTCGCCCCTCATTTCCCAACTTTTCCAGAAAGCAAGCTTTGCCACTTATCATTCCCTGAATTGGGCAACACGTGCATTGTTTAATAACACCTTGATTCTACGAGAATCGGCTCTCAAATCCGCAAGCAACCTCAACGAATCAATGAAACATCGTCTACGGAATCAACCTATACACGAATCTGACACTCTATTCCGCGGCCTAATCCCGACCCTTGCGCCCAACCATTTCAGGCAAACCCAAGCCCTTTCGCCAAGACAAGTCGTCCTTTCGCCCATATAAATTCAACAAACATCCAAGCCCACGAAGCTCCTCCGAAGACTGGAATAAGCCGTGATTTTCATCCACCCCGATACGCAACGAAAATTCTAACTGTCACAAGACCCACTCCTTTCGACCAGACCAGCGTCGATCCCGCCCCAACAAACGGGCCGCAACCCCAGACCGCCGCAGCCGCTATTCATCCCCTGGCGGCCGTAGCTCCCACCGCAAACAATGATTGCTCCCGGCTTTCCTGCTTCCCGGTAGGTGCAAGACTCCGCCACTTTTATCCAGCTTGGAAGAGATTAACTCGCAATACCGAAATTCTATCAGTAATCAAAAAGGGTTTTCGTCCCACGTTCCTGTCGGACCCACCTCTAGCGAACACCCCTCCGAGGAACTTCTCATCACCAGTCACAGAATCCCTTTCGACCAAAATCGCACTTCTACTAGCTAAAAGAGCAATCATCAAACGCCACAACCCAGGGCTGGGGTTTTACAGCACGATTTTCACCAGACCGAAGAAATCGGGAGGCCAACGACTCATCTTCAGCATGAAACCTCTAAACAAACCTATCGACAACCCGCACTTCAAGATGGAGACGCTAGAAACAATCCGGCAGTCCTTCAAACAAAACGACTGGATGATCTCCATAGACCTAGAGGACGCATACCTTCATGTGCCACTTCACCCATCCTCAACCACATTTTTCCGGTTCATGTATGACCATCAGGTCTACGAATTCCGTTGTCTGCCCTTCGGTTTGAATGCAGCACCAAGAATTTTTACCATGGTTTTAAAACCAATCTTCGCTCACGTACACCAACATCAAATCCAAGCGAGCGCATACCTCGACGATTGGGCCCTCCGTAACCAAGACCCCTCCTTCTCAAAGCAAAAAACCAGAACCAGACGATCCTTCTACTAAACCAACTGGGTTTCAGCGTAAACTATTCCAAATCACGGCTCACTCCAGAACAGGCCTTCACGTTCCTCATATCACTTGCAAAATCAAAAATCCTTCTCTCTCCAGAAACTAAACACCCTCATCGGAAAGATGGAATCGATGGCAAATCTCGTACCTTACGGCTGTTGGATGGTACGACCCTTCCACCACCACCGGATCGACAATTGGTTAAACCCCCAACTCAACCAAGACCAACAATGGCCCTTCCACGAAGATTTTCCCCGAGAAAGCCTCCTCTGGTGGGCAGATGTGACTAACCTAACCAAGACGGTCCCCTTTCACTAATCCAACCGCAATCAACTACTTTTTACCGACGCCTCAAACCACAGCTGGGAAGCCCACCTAAACAACCAAGAAATTTCACTTGGCACAAAAACAATCCTCACCACATCAACTTCCTCGAACTTCAAGCAATCCATCTAGCCCTGGTTCACTTCATCCCAAACATCAGAAACCAAGTGATCCAAGTACAAGCAGAAACACGACAGCGCTAGCCTACATAAGGAAAGAAGCGATACCAAATCCAGACTTCTCCACAACCTCACCTCCAATCTCCTCAACTCTGCGTCTCGAACAACATAACGCTCTTACCCCTTCACATACCAGGGAATAGGAACGTCATTGCAGACTCCCTGTCTCGCCGAACACCTCCAGCTGGAGACTGGTGCCTCAAGAAATCCATTTGCCAATATCTCTTCATGACATGGGGAACACCAATGTTAGACCTATTCGCCACAAGGCGCAATGGCAGACTTTCCCATTATGTCAGCCCGATCCCGGACGAGCAAGCAATGGCAGTCGACGCCCTGACGTACCCATGGCACAACCTTTACGCATGTTCCCACCGTTCAAACTCCTTCCACAAGTACTACAAAAAGTCGAAGAGAGCCAAAGCCTCTTCCTCCTCATAGCCCCCTTCTGGCCATCGGCCCCGTCGTCACCTTCTGTCTCTACTAGTCGACACTCCAAGAAACCTCCCTCTTCTTCCAGGTCTTCTGTTACAACAAAAGGGCTCAAAACTCCACCCAAACCTGTCAAACCTGAACCTACACGGGTGGCTACTATCGTCAAACTACTAAAAAAGGCTGGAATTCATCAGGAAGATGTCATCCGAATCGCATCAAAAGCCACCAGAGATTCCACAAACAAAATGTATGATAGCCACTGGTCCAAATGGTTTCATTGGTGTTACACTAGGAAAATTAATCCAATTGACCCCTCTCTACCCGAACTACTAAGATTCTTCTCCGACCTTTTCAACATCGACAAGCTCAAAGGCTCGACAATCCTGGTCTATCGCTTGTCCCTAAACTCAGTTTCTTTGTTTGCCAAACATATTAACCTGATAATTTTAGCGTTACATTATCCTCAATTAATGTCTCGCTGGCAGTTTTTAAGTTCTTTGTAAACTCCTGCTTGCATTACTCTCTGCGCATGCGCAGGCCTCCTTATATAAGCGAGAGCGTGGTCGGTCTCGGCATTCATTTTCCTCCAGAGGTTCCTACGCGTCACCTCGTCTCACGCCTTTCGATCTGAATTTTGGATTTGAATTCTTCCTTTCGGTCATCCCTAACGATGGAAGCTGCCCTTTCGGTCATCGCTCCTACCTCGGATGCTGTGGTCTCTCCTCCTGCTATGCCGACCGTCCGCGACGACCGCTGCGCGCCCGGCTCCGAACAGGTCGTGCATGTCGCCAACGGCGACGACAACAACGACTCTCCCTTACATGGCGGCCAACGTACACCACAGCCTCCCAACCTTTCGGTCTTAACAGAAGATCTTAGACAAGCTAAATCACGTTTTCGAGAAGCTAAATGGAAAGTCCGAGAAGCCTCGTCTCAAGTCGGCCTTTCGGTCAACACTTCTCCACTGGATCTATCTTCTAAATCATCCCGTAGGGAACAGAGTGTTACCCGCAGTTGAAGCTCACGTCCTTGTTGACTCCGTTTTCCGTCGCTACACCGAAAACACACCGATGCCTCCACCGTCGTGCACATCGTCCACACGCCGGGCCAACACACGTGAATGGATCGCATCCACGACAAGCCACGAGAGTCGAAAACGCCTTTCGCATACCTCCGACGTCGTTCCTTGCAAACGCAAACAAGCCTCCCTTTCGGTCAACACCAATGCACCGCCCTCTGCTACTCATAAACTGGATCATGACGTACAAACGCCTCCCGCTAAACATATCCACTTCCTGGAAGATAATGCCAAAGACCCAACCATTCCCTTGGCATCACTCCTTAAAACAGTAGAAGACACTGTTCCCGACTGTTTTCTCTATAAACCCACTGAGTCCGCCAACGCTCCAGTCATCAACAGTGGCCTGAAGACTGGCTTCGGCTTCGCCTTACGCGAAAACCAAAGGACAGTCGACAACGCTTCTCACCTGCCTGCATTGGAATGGTGGCTCCCTCCTCGGCAAAAGTGATCCCTTAACATCTCGACACTGAAACGCCTGCCCCACGACCCAACCGCGAATCAAGCTTCTTTCGGCCATACGGCAACGGAGCAACTAACCCCTTTCTTTGCAGTGAAGTCAAGCTGGATTTTGGAACGGCCCTCACGATTTCCAAAAGGATTGAAGTCCCTTCTTACGTTCTATTCGACGACAATAAATGCCTCGGTCTAAGCCTACATGCTCCATCACAGGCCGATGTATTGAACACGGCAGTCAACGCCCTTTCTGAAAAGCTTTCTTTCGACACAAGCCCAGAAGAGATTCGCAATCTCTCATCTCTCAAAACTGTTTCAAAAAGCGAGCTTTGCAACCTAACACTCACTGAACTGGGCCACACGGGCTCTTTTTAACAACACACTTATCTTACGAGAAGCAGCTCTAAAGTCAGCCCACAACCTAAACTAATCTACTAAGCATCGTTTACGGAACCAACCGCTTCATGAGTCCGACACGCTTTTCCGCGGCCTCATCCCAACACTTGCACCTCATCTAGACATTTCTCGCAACCCCAAGCTCTTTCGGCAAGATAAACCACCTTTTCGGTCATCCAAAGCAAGCAAATTCCAGGGCTCTCGCTCCCCGCCCGAGAATCCATCCAACTCGGCGAGCACCCCACGCAACGACGGCTCATCCAACAAGCCCCAGCCCTTTTGGTCTGACCGTCAACCTCGCTCCCGCTCAAACCAACGACACAACCAAAAGCGCACAGCGACTCCCGCCCACCGCAGCCGATACTCATCTCCCGGCGGCCGCAGCTCTAACCACAAGCAATGACTATCACCGTCTCTCTCGCTTCCTAGTCGGGGCAAGACTCCGCCATTTTTACCCGGCCTGGGAAACGCTTCCCTGCAACTCTCAAGTCCTTTCGGTCATCAAAGACGGCTTTCGGCCAAACCTTCATCTCAAAACCACCGCTTGCAAGGAGCCCTCTGTGGAACTTCACGACTCAAGTCTCAGACTCCCTCTCACTCGAAATCTCACTTCTAGCAAAGAAAGCAATAATCAAATGCCAAAACCCGGGACCGGGTTTCTACAGTGCCATTTTCACACGCCCAAAGAAGTCAGGGGGTCAAAGACTCATTTTTAACATGAAACCTCTAAACAAATTCATCGACAATCCCCACTTCAAAATGGAAACCCTGGACACCATTCGCCTCTCCTTCAAACAAAACGACTCAACAATATCGATAGATCTCGAAGATGCCTATCTGCACATCCCTCTCCATCCAGCGTCAACAAAATTCTTCCGCTTCATCTACAACAACCAAGTTTGCGAATTCCGCTGTCTTCCTTTCGGTTTAAATGCAGCACCAAGAGTTTTCACCATGGTTTTAAAGCCAATACTAGCCCATCTCCATCAACAACAAATCAAAGCAAGTGCATATCTCGACGACTGGGCCTGACACAACCAGAACCGCCGTCGTCTCCTACAACACTGGGACTTCACAATCAACCTTCTAAGCCTCCTGGGCTTCGGAGTAAATTACCCCAAATCACGTCTCGACCCACAACAGGAATTCACGTTTCTGGGCGCCTCTTTAAATCTCTTTATCGGCCCAAATCTCTCCATCACTCGACAGAGTATAGGACCTCCTTTGACACATACGTCAGTTCCAACACCCACAAGCCTTCTCCCTCCGGGAATTGAACTCCCTCATCGGGAAAATGGATTCGACGGCAGCTCTTATCTCCTACGGCCGTTGGATGGTAAGACCATTTCATCACCACCGAATCGACAATTGGTCAAATCTGTCTCTAAACCCGGACCATCCGTTACCATTTCACGAAGATTTTACTCACAACAGCCTTTGGTGGACAGACATCACGAATCTCACCAAAACCGTTCCACTCCACAAGCCCTCCCCCAACCACATCATCTTCACGGACGCCTCAAACTACGGTTGGGGAGCCCACTTAATCAACCTGGAAACATCAGGCACCTGGCAGGAAACCAAACAGCAACACATTAACTTTCTCGAACTAAAAGCAATCTTCCTCGCCCTCCATCACTGTCTCCCGATCATCAAAAACCAAGTAGTTCAAATCCAAGCCGACAACACCACGGCCCTAGCCTACACAAGGAAAGAAGGTGGAACCAAGTCCAGACAACTCCACAACCTAACTTCCGAAATTCTCAACCTCTGCATCAAAAACAACAGCACGTTGCTTCCCCTCCACACCCCAGGGAACAGGAACGTCATTGCACACTCTTTCCCGTCACTCCCCACCCACGGGGGAATGGTGCCTCAAGAAGTCCATCTGCGAATATCTCTTCATAACATGGGGCACACCTGTGATCGACCTATTCGCCACGAGGCACAATGGCAGACTTCCCCACTACATCAGCCCGATCTCCGACGATCAAGCATTAGCAGTCGACTCCCTGACGTACCCATGGCACAACCTGTACGCACATCTGTTCCCACCATTCAAACTACTTCTACAGGTGCTTCAGAAAGCAGACGAAAGCCAAAGCCTCTTCCTCATAGCCCCCTTCTGGCCATCAGCCCATGGTTTCCACACCTGTTGTCTCTTCTGGTCGACACTCCAAGAAGCCTTCCTCATCTTCCAGATCTCCTCTCAACAAAAAGGCTCGAAATGACTCCCAAACCCAAACCTTCACGCGTGGCTACTATCATCAAACTCCTCAAGAAGGCAAGAATTCATAAAGACGATGCCTCCCGAATTGCCTCTAAAGCCACAAGGGACTCAACGAACAAAATGTACGACAGTCACCGGTCCAAATGGTTTCATTGGTGCAACACAAGGGAAATCCATCCAATCAATCCCTCTTTACCCGAATTATTGAGATTCTTCACTGACCTCTTTGAAATTGACAAGCTCAAAGGCTCAACAATTCTCGTCTACCACTCAGCTCTAAACTCGGTCTTTAAGGCAGCCAACAAGACTAACCTTCTGGAGGACTACCGCATCTCTGCCCTCCTCCGCTCCTTTGAAAACGACCGACCATCCACTAGACGTCTCGTCACGGACTGGGATCTATCCGTCGTCCTACAATCTCTAATGGAAGCACCCTATGAACCTATGCAGGACAGCTCCCTTCACCTCCTAACCAGGAAAACTGTCTTCCTCGTGACACTAGCCGCCACCGCCCGCTGCGCTGAAATTCAAGCACTTTCAGTGGATCCAGCCTATTGCCTCTTCAGCCCCAATTTCTCTTCAGTAACTCTCTATCCAAGAGCAGAATTCCAAGCCAAAACCCAAAAACCCTCGGATCCTCCAAAACCCATCACCTATGACAAACCTAACCGGCGATGAACCAGAACGTCTACTATGCCCCATTCGAGCGCTCCGCTTCTACCTACTCTACTCTACCCTACTCTACTCAACACGAAGACATTCGCAGAGGCAGAAACCAACTATTCCTTCCCGTTGACCTTCAAACAGGAGAGACTTCATCCGTCATGATCTCCCGATGGATTAAGAGAACAATCGACGTAGCATACGACAAGGCCAACTTAAGCAGAGAGAGAGCAACAGCACACGCGGTCAGAGCAATTTCTACTTCATGGGCTCACCACAACGCCATTCCCACAGAAGAAATTCTACAAGCCGCATCCTGGCGTCACTTAACAACATTTACCTCCCACTACCTGAGGAACATGTTAAGAGAAGAAAAGGGACTACACCGGCTGGCACCAATCGTCGCAGCCAGGACTGTGGTCAAGCCCCCTTACGCACGATCGGAACGAAGCAGAAGCAAGCCATCCCAGATGGAAGCAAGCCATCCATAGAAGGAAGCAAGAACCCTCATAAAACAACGGTTCTTTTCAGGGCCACCAAACCCTACAAAAAGAGATCCAAATTCCTGTTTCATCACTCTGTTCTGAATAAAGAGCAAATTTTTTAAATAAAATTTTGGGGGGAAGCCTGCTTTGCAACCCGGGGCGCCCCATCAGGTCGGTGCCCGCCACCATTTCTTGACGAGGTCTGCTGATAATGCTAAAATTATCAGGTTAATATGTTTGGCAAACAAAGAAAGAACATTTTGCCGGCCCCCAGCCAGGCCAGATAAAAATGGTTTCTTTATTGCCAAAACATCTTAACCTGATAATTTTAGCATTACATTCCTCAAATGTGATGTTCCCCTGTAGGTTTTTTCCGGTGCGCAGGCGCCTGCTTGCATATCCCTACCGCTCATGTGCGTGGCAGTCCTCCCTTATAAAATGCGACAGCGTGCACGCTATTGGCATTCATTTTCCTCCAGAGGTGTCTCCACGCCACCTCGCGACGAAGTTCCCCGCTTTCGCACGGAAATTGGATTTTACCCGATGATGGCCACCGCTTCCGAAGCTCCCGCTTCTTCTGCTGCTCCCTCTTATTTTCTTTCGTCCGCAAACAACTGCTTTCACCCTCGGCAATCGCTGTATCTCCGCCCTCGACCTTGCTGCCGTCGGCCCAATCCCTGCCGTCTCCTTCACTGAAGACCCGCCTGCAAGTGCTAATGTCCTTTCGGACTCTCCCTTGCAACCAGGTCAACGCACCCCACCTGCCGAACCAATGGACTTGTCGTCTCTACGCGCTGATTTCCAACGAGCGAAAGACATCTACCGTGACGCCCAGAAATCTCTTGCGCACAACGGCGGCTTCCCGTTCGCCTGCCCACAACTTTCCCTTGGATTTATCATCCAACTCCTCTCGTTTAGGCCGGAGCAACTCTCGCAGCGAAGTCTGGGACATCGTCCACGACACTGTCCGAAAGATGCAAGATAACCCCATGCCGCCGCCTCCTTGCACGTCCTCCGCTCACCATGCCCGCACGCAAGACTGGATTGCATTAATTTCCAGCCACGACTCACGTAAACGTGGCTCAACATCTCCATCAACCACTCAGAAGAAACAAAAGTCTTGTCCCTCTCTTCCGAGAGCCTCTCTGCCTCCCGACCCTCCAGCAGCGATCCCGACGCCCGCCATTCCTCTTTCGTCCGGCAGACGCATCCATTTCCCAGATGAAGCCGCGAACGAGCAAACTCTACCACTCGCATCGCTTTTAAAAACTGTCGAAGAAACCGTTCCCGACTGTTTCTCTTCAAGCCTTCACAGACGGCCGACGCCCCTGTGATCAACCGTGGCCTAAAGACAGGATTCGGGTTTGCTCTTAAAGACAAGGATTCCAAACCACGCAACCTCCTCGGCCAATCCACCACGTTGCTGACTTGTCTCCTGCGAAATGAAGGCTCCCTGCTCGGCAAGGGTGATCCACTCGTACTAGATAAAGAATCCCCACCACCTCGCCGGACCGTGAGAACAGCTTCTTTCGCCCGCTAGGGGACGGAGCTACAAATCCGAACAATTTCGCTACTTACACGGAATGCGAATTCCTGGGCAGCGAGGTGAAGATGGATGTTGGCACTGCTTTGACAATCCCCAAGAAAGCTGACATCCCGACTTTCGTCCTCTACGAAAATGACAAGTGGCTTCGCCTCAGCCTACGGGCTGCTTCACAAGCAGACGTCCTCAACACTGCGATCAACGCCCTCTGTGAGACATTATCTGCGGACGCAAGTCCCGAAGAAATTCGCAACCTTTCGTCCCTAATCACACAACTCTTCCAAAAAGCAAGTTTTGCCACCTATCACTCCATCAACTGGGCAACCAGAGCCCTTTTCAATAACGCTCTCCTCCTCCGGGAAATTGCTCTTTCGTCCGCCAACAACCTGAATATCTCAACAAAACACCGACTCCGTAACCAGCCCATCTATGAATCGGACACCCTTTTCCGAGGTCTCATTCCGATGCTCGCCCCACATCTTGACATCTCAAGAAAACCCAAGCCGCAAAAACACGTTTCTCCTGCAAATCGTTCATCCCAGAAGAACAAGCAATACATCCCTCGACTGCCCTCGAACGAATGGAATAAACCTGCGGCCCCCGCATAGTCTTCCCGTCCGAACGATTCCCACTATCAGCCGAGAAACTTGCAGCCCTTTCGGACGGACCAGCCTCGCTCTCGGTCCGGCCAACGCAACCAGCAGAAGCGAGCCGCTACTCCCGATCGACGTAGCCGCCATTCGTCATCAGGGGGCAGGAGCTCCTTTCGCATGAACCAACAATGACGCCTCCCGCCCATCCTGCCCTCCAGGTGGCGCAAAACTCCGTCATTTTCTTCCGGCCTGGCAGTCACTAACGAAAAACAAGGAACTACTTTCCATCATAAAACACGGCTTTCGTCCGAAGTTCTTAGCCAACCCACCACTCTTAGCATCCCCGCCATGGGAATTCTCCCCACCATCTCTTTCGTTCGAAGTCACGAAACTCCTGCGGAAAGAAGCAATAAGGAAATACCACAAGCCAGACCCGGGCTTTTACAGCTCCATTTTCATCCGACCAAAGAAGTCGGGAGGCTCCCGCTTGATTTTCAACATGAAACCCCTCAACAAATTTATCCAAAACGATCATTTCAAGATGGAAACGCTCAAGTCCATCCGTCTTTCGTTCAAACCAAACGACTGGACAGTCTCGATCGATCTGGAAGATGCCTACCTTCACGTTCCGCTCCATCCAGCGATCACTCATCTCTTTCGCTTCATATACAACCAAAAGGTCTACAAATTCCGTTGTCTTCCCTTCGGCCTAAATGCAGCCCCTAGAATATTCACGATGATTCTCAAACCAATACTGGCAAACTTACACCAACACCAAATTCAAGCCAGTGCTTACCTGGACGACTGAACCCTCAACAACTCGTACCCCCACACTTTGGAACTAACAAAGATAAGACCATCTCCCTACTAAACCATCTGGGCTTCGGAATAAACTATGCAAAGTCACACCTCTTGCCCGCTCAATCCTTCACGTTCCTCGGAGCTTCCTTCAACCTACAATCAGCAAAGATTGCACCCCTCTTCGGGACGAATAGAAGACCTCCTTTAACACATCCGCCTCTTTTGGCTGAAAACAAGCTTCTTCCCCCGGGAATTGAACTCCCTCATCGGGAAAATGGACGCAATGGCGAACCTCATCCCCTACCGGACAAGCAAATTCCCTTCAGTCCCGACTTCCCTGTACACTCCTTTCTCTGGTGGTCGGACGTCACCAACCTCACGAAGACACAACCTCTTCACGAACCCTCACCGGATTTGCTCATCTTCACCGACGCTTCGAAAACCGGCTGGGGTGCACATCTAGGAACTCAGGAAGTCTCAGGTCTTTGGCCCTCAACATGCAAGGACTACATCAACACCCTCGAGCTTCGAGTGATTCTACTCACCCTACAGCACTTCCTCCTAAAGATTCGAAACAAGACCATACAAGTCCAGGCCGACAACACGACTGCACTGGCCTACATCAGAAAGGAAGGCGGAACAAAGTCCAGAACCTTGCACAGTTCAACTTCAGAAATTTTCAACCTCTGCATCCCGCACAACATCACACTCCTGCCTCTCCACATTCCACGCAACAGAAATGTGATTGCCGACTCTCTGTCATGCCAGAAGCCCCCGACAGGCGAATGGTGCCTCAAGAAATCCATGTACGAATCTCTCTTCACCATCTGGGGCACTTCAATGCTGGGCCTATTCGCCACGAAGCACAATGCCAGACTTCCCCACTACATCAGCCCGATTCCAGACGAAACAGCGGTAGCAGTCGACGCCCTGACGTTTCCATGGCACAACCTATACGCCTACCTCTTTCCCCCCTTCAAGCTCCTTCCACAAGTTCTTCAAAAAATACAAGAAAGTCAGAGTTTATTCTTGCCCATAGCCCCTCTTTGGCCATCAGCAGCATGGTTTCCACTCCTTCTAGACCTAATAGTCGACACTCCAAGAAGTCTACCCCTTCAAGCAGATCTTGTGTCACAACAAAAAGGGACAAAGCTACACCCAAACCTGCCGAACCTCAACCTCCACGGATGGCTACTATCGTCAAACTCCTCGAAAAGGCTGGAATTCATCGGGAAGAGGCCGAACGCATTGCTTCGAAAGCTACTAGGGACTCCTCTAACCGAATGTAGAATAGCCACTGGTCAAAATGGATTCGTTGGTCTATCACAAAACAAACTAATCCAATCAACCCACCTCTTCCCACCCTTCTGAAATTCTTCACAAATTTGTTCAATGTAGACAAACTCATAGGTTCCACAATCCTGGTCTATCGCTCAGCTCTAAACACTGTCTTCAAAGCCGCTAACAACACGAACCTACTAGATAACTACCGCATTTCAGCCCTTCTACGCTCATTCGAAAACGAAAGACCCACAACCAGAAGAACAATAACGGACTGGGACCTGTCGCTTGTTCTCCAGTCCCTAATGGCGGAGCCATACGAACCTCTACAAGACAGATTCGAGATCCCGGGATTGGATGCCCTACTTGTACCTGCCGTGAAAACTGGTACTTCAAGCCCTTCAACGACGGTTCAACCAATGCAAGGAATTTCGGCACCTACCCGCAATCTGAATTTCTGACAGCAGAAACGACGATGGATTTTCGAACGGCCTTTTATATTCCTTAAAAAAGCTGAGGTCCCCAGCCACGTATTAACGACAATGACAAACTCCTATTGGTAGACCTACGTGCAGCCTCCCAAGCAGATGTCCTCAACACTGCTGTTGACACCTTATGTGAGAAACTTTCTGCCAGTCCCACTTCCCTCTGAAGTCAAACTATTATCAGCCCTCATCTCGAAACTTACCACTCAATGAACTGGTTTATGACAGCATCAAATCTGAACGATTCCAGTAAGCATAAATTACGAAATCAACCCATCCACGAGTCTGACACCCTCTTTCGTGGGACGATTCCAAAACTGGTACTACATCTTGACGTCTCAAGAAACCAAGGAAAAACAAACCGAAACATCAACAAAAACCTTTTACGAAGCCTTTCAACAACTATGACAACAACGACAACTGGCATTAATCTAAATCCCATTAGCGGTGAGAACTAATGGAATTTGGTGATAATAAATGTCGTGGACGACAATCAGTCCTCTCGTGGCAAGGCATACAACAAAAACAAGGGATGGAACAATCGAAGTGCCACTCTTCAGACAAAGCCGCTATTCCTTCCCAGGGACAAAATGGAAACCCCGCAACCATCAATGACGTCAAATTGCTTTCATCCCTTCCTGTCGGAGGACCCCGTCACTACCTCCCAGCCTAGAAAAGAATAACCTCGAACCAACAAATCTTCTCAATCACCCAAGACGACTTTCGCCCAACATTCATCACAAACCACCACTCAGTTTGCATCACGCAACAATCAAAAACTCATCCAAAATGCAAGACCTACTGACGAAAGGGGCAATAAAAGAATGCTGATACCCACTGGGACCAGATTATACAGCTCGATTTGACTTCGGCCAAAGAAATCCTGTGGCAAGAGACTAATCTTCAACCTCAAACCTCTCAACCACTACATGGTCAACTGCCACTTCAAAATGGAAACACGAAGATTCCATTTGCCAATCATTAAAGAAAGAAGATTGCCTAATCTCTGTAGACTTGAAGACACATACCTTAACGTTCCACTTCATGCGCCAATCCATCACCTTTTCGCTTCATGTACAACAGCAAGGTTTACGATTCCAATGCCTTCCGTTCGGCCTGAATGCTACACCCAGGATTTTCACCCTCATACTGAAGCCTGTTCTGGCACACCTTCACCAAAATAAAATTGTAGCAAGCACTCTATTTAGACAACTGGTTACTGAACAACCAAGACCCAGTGGAACTATGCTTCGATTGAAATTCCACGATTTTCCTTCTCATGCAGCTAGGCTTCAGCATAAACATCAAGAAATCGAGACTCATTCCAGCCCAAAATTTCATCTTCCTAGTAGTCTTGTTTAATCTAAAATGTGCAGCAGTGATGCCCTCACCAGACAGGATGGAAGACATAATGAAGCGCGCTTTTTTCGTCAACAACCTCATCATACCTTCAAGATACTAAACTCCCTCATCATTAAGTTGGGCTCCATGGCAAATCTTTTCCCCTATGGGAGATGGATGACGAGACCTTTCCACCACTACCACATTGATGCTTGGGGAACTATACCAGATCAACCAAATCTCTCTTCCAACAAACAATTTCCATTAGAAACCCTTCTGTGGTGGTCAGACATCCAGACCCTCTCTGTCTGTTCCACTCCACGAACCCCTTCCACACCTTGTATTGACCGACGCCTTCCTGGAGGGCTGGGAAGGGCACATAGCCCACCACATGATTTCAGGCTTATGGACAAATCGGGATGAAGACGACATAAACGTTCTGGAACTAAAAGCTGTCTTCAATGCCCTAACCCCAAGACTTCCGTCATCCAGTTTGCCGTTCCTCCTGAACACCACACTTTCACCCGTGTATGCTCTAAAACCACTGTGACGTCATCATCTGAATATCCTTCGCCTGCAATCACCAGGCTTCCGGGCCCTACCATCCCCACTTTTTCTGAACTAGCCAACTCAACAAGTAATAATCTTTTTGTCCCCTGTCCGAAATCAACCTGCACTTCTCAACTCACCTACTGCAGTTATGCACGACACCAACACTTCGGATATTTTGGAGGTCATCTTAGACCAAACCTAAACTTCACCATCAGCTTTTGACGAAACAACCATGTCTCAGAATGTAGAAGTAGCCCTCGAGTAGCCTTCGTTTCAAGGCCAACGAAGCGGAATTCACCGAAATTCCCGACACCCAACCTTCAACAGAAACTTGTCCAAGTCTTCAACTTCAACTGAGAACCCTCCCAAAATGGGCGATTCCCAACCAACATCAAAACATCTCTTTTCATCCGATTAGTATTCCGTGGGATGACCCCAACTTCTCCCCTCCATTTTCTGAAGAATTTAATCACTCAGTAACCAAAGAAGAAATGACAAGAAACCGTCAGCTGTCAACAACCTGGAAAACTCTTGCCACTTCTTGTCCGCCAGAGTTTTTCTGGTTTTTCTCTGGCAATTTGACAATATCTCAGAATTCAAGCTGCTCAATCCTGATCTGCAACCATGCACGGCAGTGGCGTGGTGGCCTGGGGGGTGCCGAGGGGGCCATGGCCTCCCCTAGCACGGCAGAAGGGGGTGCCGCCGCACGCCTTAGGAGAAAATATAATGCAAATCTGCATGTTCGCAAACGCAGCTAGGCTATTTGTTAAATCACCTCTCTTAAGTCAGTAAATAAATACAATGTCTTGAAAACATGCCATCGCAAATTTCCAAGTTTCCTGAGTTCTGTCACTGTGCGTGAAAAAGTTTTATTTTTTGTGTTGCCAGAGAATTATTTGCATAAAAGTAACGTAGCGGCGCCGGCTGGTCAAAGCTTCTCAGTCTGCCTGTCGCATGGCTTGCCTGTCTTAACCATTCAACCCTCCCTCCGTCCATACGTGGATTAGGCTGGTGGAGATTTTTGAAAATGTGCTTAGTTTTACGTTCATAAGGCATTTTGGGGTAAAAGCTGGGAACAAGTGTTTTTAACCTATTTAGGGTATGGTGAATCCGAATTTGACTGTCCCCAAAAGATATTTTATCAATAACAAGCCGAAAAATGCCGGAAAATTCCCGAAAATGCCTGTAATGACCACAAAGTATAAATATTTTGTTAAGAAGATGTATTACAAAAATGTTCAGAATGTCATTCTCCACAAAAAAAGTTCCCATCAATTGGTTTGTAGAAGCAACGGTAGAGCGTCAAAAGCAGAAAATAACCCGAAATATGCTCGAAAATCCTGTAATGCCCAAAGTATAAGTATTTTGTTAAGAAGAAGTATTACAAAAACGTTCAGAATGTCATTCTTGACAAAACATTTCCAATCAATTGGTTTGTAAACGCAACGGTAGAGCGTCAAAAGCAGAAAATCAACCCGAAAAATGCTCGAAAATGCCTGTAATGACCAAAATATAAATATTTTGTTAAGAAGATGTATTACAAAAATATTCAGAATGTCATTCTCGACAAAAAATTTCCCTCAATTGGTTCGTAGAAGCAACGGTAGAGCATCAAAAGCAGAAAATAACCATTACACATTGTTGCGGTCAATGTGATAAACGTGTGTAGCACTATGTCCAGTCTCTTAATTTTTAGCTACTGTAGATAAACAAATTAGGTTTGAAACGTTCGAAAGATAGTTGATACCTTCCGAATGCTTCAAACTGCACTCATGGGGAAAAGTTACAACATCGAATGCAATACTATGTTGACCACGGTAGCACATACAGTATAAGGTATTCAGCAAACTCTACATACGCTAAAAATTCTGTTATCCTACAAGTGTAGATGGAGATGGTGTGGAATAATACAGCATTGGATATACAATTTTACCTGTAGACGAGTTTACAATAAAGGTAATTACAATATAGATAAATTACAGTTTGCATTTTATGTTGCACATGTTCGGAAACCAGGGTAGTCTATTCTTGCATGTCATGGCATCTTGGGTGTCCGTGCACTTGCACACTATGGTGTACAGTTTAAATTTGTGACATGTGCATTTCAGTAGCTTGCAACCAGTTTTACAATGGCAAGAGATCATCTCTATGCACAGTTCGTCATCAGAATAGGAACATGGTATCCCTCATCACTCCTCCATCTACAGTCTGATGGCTTTGGAAGAAGTGATTATGCACAATTTGCAATCTTCTAGACCATACTCTGATAATGGGCTCATGTCAGAGCCCATGGTCATCGTGGCTGAGTTGTGAGAGAGCTCAGCCTGGTTGCTGGAGATTTGCGGATCTGGTCGAACCCCTGGAAAGGGGACCTTGGCAAAGTCTCCGCCAGGACTGCCGGCCAGGGTAGCGTGAGAGGCTACCATGCTCCTTCAGCGGCTATGGGAACTATTCTGGTAAATTCTGGACAATCTTTCGGCCCCTACGATGATCGGAGGTTTCCCGGATCGAATCCCCGGGTTGGCACCTCCCTTTACCAGATATTTCTTCTTATCTAAAAAAGTCTGGTAATGTTCAAAATTGAGCCGGTTCAGCCATACAAGCATTAAGTTGCTTCGGCTGACTTAAGGCTCAAAGAAATTAATTTAAAAAAAAAAAATGTTGTATGTAGGGTGTGAGGGCGGGGGGTAGCAGTGCTTCAGGCTTATTGGCGATGGGGAACAGCATGCAGCAAGCCTTGCTGACTGTGTCCACATGATCTAGTACCTTGTACTCCTTACAGTGAAATTTCTCCTGTGACTTGCGTTAACTCACCAACTCCAAGACCGCACTGAGTAACTCACTGTGTTCTTTAATACCCAATACATTGTTTTCTTCGAGTAACCAGCTAGGAACGATGTTGTGTCGCACCCGAATAATGCGTGGTAGGACAGAAGGCCTTGCTGACCCAAGTTGGGGGAAGTTTGCTGTAAACTTGCCGAATTGGAATAAATCCAGGATGTTTCAAAGTACCAGTTTCCATTCAGAACTCTTTCAGATGCATCTGCTCTACGTGCGCAATAACACGTAAAAGTACATCTGTCTTTAGCCCTGACAACAATGGTCTCAGCGGCACAGTGTATAGCGTGGAGAATTAGATGGGTATCGGCCTCCTGATGCGTTGCTCTTAACATTTCCTCGTTGTGTAGCGGTTTGTTGCTTCTATCATCTTGTTCGTCCAGGAAGAATAAAGCAGATTTGGCACAGTTTTAATCAGAGGAGCTGATGCAATAAACTCCCACCGATAAGGGTAATGCACGAGGAAGCCGATACCCGGCTAATTCTCCACACTATACACTGTGACGCAGACACCATTGTTGTCAGGGCTAGCGACACAGATATATCTTTACTTCTTGTTGCCCATGCAGAGCAGATGCAATGCAAAGAGCTCTGGATGGAAACTGGTACTTCTAAACATCTTAGATTTATTCCAATTCAACAAGTTCATAGCAAACTTCCTCCAACTTGGGTCAGCAAGTCTTTCCATCCAACCACGCATTATTCGGATGCGACACGACACGTTTCCTAGCTGGTCTATCGAAGAAAACCATATATGGGGTTTTTAGGAACACAGTGAGATACTCAGTGCTGTCTTGAAGTTGGTGAGTTAACACAAGACACATTTTCTGCAATGGAAAAAATTCTCTGTAAGGTCTACAATGTGCCAGACCATGTGGACACAGTCATCAAGGTGCACTTCATGCTGTTCCCCAAAGCCAATAAGCCTGAAGCACTACCCCTCACCCTCTGCCCACAAACGATGCTTTGCAATGCCATACAACGTGAGCCCATTATCGGAGTATGGTCTGGGAGTTTGCAAATTATGCATAACCTCGTCTTCCAAAGCCTTCAGTCTGTGGATGGTGGAATGATGAGGGATACCATGTTCCTATTCTGATGACGAACTGTGCATAGAGATGATCTCTTGCCATTGTAAAACTGGTTAAAAAATACTGAAATGCACATGTCGCAAGTTTAAATTGTGCACCATAGTGTGCAAGTGCACAGACACCCAGGATGCCCTGCCACACAAGAATAGACTACCCTGGTTTCCGAACATGTGTAACATAAAAGGCAAACTGTAATTTATCTATATTGTAATTACCTTTATTGTAAACTCGTCTACAGGTAAAATTGTATATCCAATGCTGTTTTATTTCTCACCATCTCCATCTACACTTGCAGGATAACAGAATTTTTAGCGTATGTAGAGTTTGCTAAATTCGAGTTTATACCTTATACCGTATATGCTACTGTGGTCAACATAGTATTGTGTTAGAGGTTGTAACTTTTTAGATGTTGTAACTTGAGTGCAGTTTGAAGCAATCGAAAGGTATCAACTCCATCTTTCGAACGTTTCAAACCTAATTCGTTTATATACATAAGGTAAAAATTAAAGAGACTCGAACATAGTGCTACACACATGTTTATCGTACTGACTGCAATAATGTGTAATGATTATTTTCTGCTTTTGACGCCCTACCGTTGATTATACAAACCATTTGAGGGAAATTTTTTGTAGAGAATGACATTCTGAACATTTTTGTAATACATCTTCTTAACAAAATATTTATATTTTGGTCATTACGGGCATTTTCGGGCATTTTTCAGACACTTTCCGAGTTATTTTCTGCTTTTGACGCTCTACCGTTGCTTCTAGAAACCAATTGATGAGAAATCTTTTGTTGAGAATGATATTCTGAACATTTTTGTAATATGACAAAATATTTATATTTTGGTCATTACAGGTATTTTCAGGCATTTTTCGGGCATTTTTCAGACATTTTCCGGGTTATTTTCTGCTTTTGACGCTCTACCGTTGCTTCTACAAACCAATTGATGAGAAATCTTTTGTGGAGAATGATATTCTGAACATTTTTGTAATACATCTTCTTGACAAAATATTTATACAGGGTGGTCCAAAGTCGGGCCTACCTGAATATATCCTAAATGGTGTCAAATATCCTGAAAACAAGTTTATAGTAATAATGAGTGTAAAGACGATGACCTTGAAGACCTCCATCAGGGTCATCGCGTTGCTAACTTCTAAAGGAAGCACCGTAGACCATCAGTGCAAATTTGAAAGTTGTAGGTAATCATTAAAAACTGCCAACCCAAGAAACAGAATGGAAATCCATGTAGAAACGCCAGAGTTATGTGCAAAATACCCTTTTTGCACATAAACTTCACTGCAAGAGCTACTTGTCAAGCAGTGAAGCAAATGGAAAGGTTAGAAGGCAGTGACCAGCTAGCATCTCCGGTCTGTTGTACACAGTTATCCCAACGCTGTTTATTTCATGTTTGTTTGTTGTTTTACGGGTATTAGCCAGTTTTGTGTATTTCATTGCGTGAAATTTGAACAATGTTTCTGTCACCATTTTATTGTTCAGAACCAACGGGTGTGGTATGTGGTCAGACATGTTATTAGTGTGTTCTAAACAAATAACATGGGCGTACATAACTGTAACGAACTTGTAAATAAATTAATTGTAAATAACTTTGTAAACAACTACAAAAGCTGCAAACTTGCAACTTGAAGGCTGTTTTCGTAACCTCTACTATTGAGTCAGAAATGGAGGATTAATTTTGACCAACAAATAGGGGGGGGGGGGGGTTAAGGGCCCAACTTGGACCATCACGTTTGTGTGGAATAAAAATAAGATGGAAATCCATCAAGAAGGTGCTCGAAATGGTGTCCCATCTCATTGCGGCATGCTTGTGCCCGTGATGTGGAATGTAGTACCCGTTCGAATGTTGCAGCTGGGATGGCTCTACATGTTGCACGTATCCGTTCCTTTAGGTCTTCAGCTGTTGTTGCGGGGGTTTCATACAATTGGGCTTTAACATGGCCCCACAGGAAAAAGTCCAGCGGAGTTAAATCTGGTGATCGAGCAGGCCAAGCCGTTGGGCCAGCTCGACCGATCCACTGTCCTGGGAACAAAGCGTCCAACCACTATCGCACAGTTCTACGAAAATAAGGTGGGGGTCTATCAAGTTGGTACCAAATTGCCTGCACCGTCGCTAGTGGCAGGTTATCCATAACGTCAGTTACAACGTCATCTACAATGAGTTCAAGGTAGCGTTCCCCATTTAGAGTTCCATCGTAGAATACTGGGCCAATGATGTGGCCATTTAGGATCCCACACCAGACATTAAACCGTTCCTGATGTCGGACTTCTCGCAACCAGTGAGGATTCTCGTCTGCCCAGTAGTGCACATTGTGCGTATTCACGATGCCATCCCGTGTGAATTGCGCCTCGTCCGTCCAAAATACATGATTGAAAAATAAAGGGTCGGCAGTAGTTCTTCCCAAGAACCAATCGCAGTACTGCAGACGGGGGTCATAATCTGTTGCTCGCAGCCCCTGATGAAGATGAACATGGTATGGATGGAAACTGTTCCTCTTCAGGACACGTAGGACAGACTGGTGACTGATGTCAAGTGCCCTTCCAACTGCACGACTACTGGTATGCGGGTTTTCTGCTACTGCTGCGAGAACCATCACACTATTGTTGTCGTCTGTTGCAATTCGAAGCCGACTTGTTCGAGGACGGGCTACAATGCTGCCCGTTTCCAGGAAACGAGCAAGTATCCTGTTGAACGTTCGTATTGTTGGATGCCTTTGTTGAGGATGCCGTATGCATAAATTCGAACATTTCGTGGGCCAAAGCATAGCACACGATCATGTCCACGAGTTCTGCATTGGCGTAGGCTGCCATCTGAAATTACAGTGTTCTGTGTATCTGGCTGAAATTTGCTAAAGTACAGTTAATTATTTACTCATCAGCCTAACTGAGAGTAGTTGAAGTACGGCTGAAGTGCAGGTAATTAATGTCTCATCAGCCTAACTGAGAGTAGTTGAATTATGGCTGAAGTGTAGTTCTTATTTCTTAATCAGCCTTAGGGATGTGTCATTATTAATGGCGACCGGGGGTGGGGGGGAAGAGGTATGGAGCTGGATTGACTTCGGGACCGACAGAATTTTGAACCCCCTCCCCCCCTTCCACGAGACTGACTAAAATCTTGACCAGCTCTACCGGCTCTACCAGCTCTACCAGCTCAGAGGTCGACCGAATTTCGGTATCGGTTTTGGTTTCGGCACCGAAACCAGCAAATTGTCTGTTTCGGTTTCAGTTCTGGTTTCAGCAATGAAGTTAACAGCTCAGTTTCGGTTTCGGCCGAAACCGACGAACTGGTTACGGTTTCGGCTGAATCCTATGCTTCAGTTTCGGTGAAGCCGAAACCACTTCTACCTCCTGGCAGTATCCAATTTCCGTACAGACTACTAGGCTGTAGCTTAGTGATGTCGACATCCAGGGGGCACCATCACACATCCTGCTTGCATCCGCCATGCCCATCAATAATAAATACAATTTTTTTTAATCCAAATTCAAAATATTTAAATGGCTTCGTTGCACTGGAGGACATTTATGCTTGCATTTGTCTTTATTTACGTTTTCAAGCAAAGCTCTTACTTACTGAATGAAAAGCCCTTTTCCGTGCCCTGGACTGACGTAGTTCTAATTGATTTTGTGAAAGCATTTGACTCCGTTGTCCACAACAAATTACTATTTAAACTAAAAAACATTGGCATCAGAGGGCAACTACTGGCTTGGATTAATGATTTCCTTGTGGGCCGTAGCCAGCGTGTCGTAGTCGGGGAATCGGTGTCAGATGATGCTGTGGTTAAAAGTGGTGTTCCACAGGGGTCAGTTTTAGGTCCATTGTTATTCACTATTTTCTTAAATGATCTATCGCCAACTTCTGCTGGTGTAAAATTGCGAAAATTTGCTGATGACGTTAAACTCCACTCTGCAATGAAATCAAGACAGAGTCACATTGGTATCGTACATGAACTTGATGAACTAAAAAACTGGTCAGATCAATGGCAGTTGCCGATTTCAGACAATAAATGCAAAGTGTTGCATATCGGGGGTAACAATCCATCATATAATTACTACCTATCGGGTTCAAAATTGGAACCATTAACTACTGTCAAGGATTTAGGTGTCTTGCTCTCTACGAATCTAACGTGGACTCACCACTGTAACGCTGTCATTAAAATAGCAATGCAACGTGCAGCTATTATCAGAAACTGTTTCACTTCTAGGGATGTCCCAACTTTACTGTGGGCCTTTAAAGTATATGTCCGTCCGCTTGTTGAATACGCCAGCCCCGTTTGGTCCCCGTCACTTCGAGGAGACATTCTGAGGTTAGAAAGAGTGCAGCGAGTGTTTACCAAACTTCTCCCAGGGTTCCGAAATATACCATATGCAGCCAGACTGAATAAATTGAAAATTGATTCTTTGGAACTACGCCGGGTAAAAGCCGACCTGTCATTCACATATTGTCTGTTGCATGGTCTCCTGGATTATGATCCATCTTTTTTCTTTGATGTTAATAGAGAAAGGCGGACCAGGGGTCACTCCCTGAAATTGGTTAAGAAACCCTTCAGATTAAACTGCAGAAAATACTTTTTTGTAAATCGGGTCATTAATGTTTGGAATGCTTTACCTGATGATGTTGTCACGGCACCCTCTATAAATTGTTTTAAATTCAGACTAAATAAGTGTAACCTACTACCATACATATCAGACTATTCCTAATGTTATTTTTGCTATATTGTTGTACAGATATTTCTATCTAGCTATATGTATTTGTTATCACTTAATGTTGGTAAGATATAAGCGGTTTCTGGTAAAAGCCCTATCTTACCATTTTGCTAATTTACTCGGCAAATAAACTTTTTATTATATTATTATTAATTAACACGGTACGTATGTTAAAATTCCATTAAAAATTTCCCGAAAAGAAATTTCTTCTCTTGGGACCGCGCTAAATTTGTCCATCATCATCGACTTAAAGAGCGTAGCATTGATCTGGGTTCCGACGGCGTCTCCGCACTTACGCACTTACGTGAAGCATAACAACCCGAGCAATAGGAAGTGGAGGCCAACCCCTGCGATGGTCAGCTTCTCTCCCTATCGCTCGCGTCGGTAGGCTTCACCTAACGCAGAGATACCGTCGGAACCCAGACTTCTGGACTTCTGTTAGGAACAAGTATCCGTCTCTTTTAAGACCCGGTTTCAGAGTACAATGGATTACAACACTCAACTTTTCAACACACTTTTAACCGTACAGCAGTCGACAAAATGTCTTCATGTACGGGGATGCACCAGCCAGACAATAATGAAGCTAAGGTCAAATTTTTATTTCAGTATTATTGGACGCAAGTCAATCGTGTGATTCGGTAACACCGAGTTCATAAATTAAACACTTAAAGGGGGATTGCCACCAATGACAAGCCACAGCATCCACAGCCATTTGCTGCTAAAGTTCTGTTTATTAACTTTCAACACGCGAAAGAATACACAAATCAATTTCTTTTTACACAACAAACAAGTCACGTGCCTCCTTAATTATTGAGTGTAAAGTTAAGTCTTTTTTTCTATACTATATCGACCGTTTTGAAACGCAAATTTTGAACCGCTAGATGGGCGCTATCTAGTGACAGTGATATCGTTAACCTTGACCACTTGCTCTCTGGTGGATGTGGAGGGTCTGGTACGGTTACCCGACTTCTGTTTCCCGACAGGTCTGTTGCCCGACAGTGATGTTTGCCCGACAGGTGAGTTGCCCGACAGTGATGTTTGCCGGACAGGTAGTTTACTAGAAATGGCCAAAACACATACCACCCTAAACAATTTTAATAATGCAAATAGTTAACAAAGACGATATTTTTGTTCAAGGATGTTAACAAAGCAGATAGAGAACGTTGAAGAGGGAATAGGAAAATTTAAAAAAATGAAATGGTGATTTTTTTTGTATGAAATTCAATGCAAAATTTTAATAATGTAAACGGCTGAATTTTCTGTTTAAAAAATCCGAACAAAGCTGTAAAAAGCAGATATAAAGCTGTTACTTTTAAAAATTGTAAAACTCAATGAAAAATTTTTACAATGGAAACAGTTAACAAGGCCATTTTTGTTAATTGACGTAAGGGGCGAGAGGAGAAGCCGATGGTTCAAGTGAAATGAAAGGCGATAAAAAAAAAACCACTCCCGGGCTGGGGATAAGAAAGGGGAACAGACGAGCTGGGGAATGGAAGAATGGTGTGGAAGGGGTTGAAAAGACTACGGAAGGCATGTGGGGGGGGGGGTGTGCAAGGTGAAAAATATAAAGCAGAGGTTTGGTGAAAATACAAAAAATGAGTTTTGCTTTTCGTTTAGTGAGGTGCGGTTTTTTTCTTATACATCATTGTCGGGCATCTCACCTGTCGAGCAAACATCACTGTCGGGCAACAGACCTGTCGGGAAACTGTGGTCAGGCAAAAGTACTGTCGGGCAACCGTACTGCTCCTGGTGTGGACGCACCAAATTTTCACTCAATAATTAAGAAGGCTCGTGGCTTGTTTGTTTCGTAAAAAGAAATGACATTGTGCATTCCTTCAATTATTGATGCTGGCAAGTGCTGGATAGTACTACGCTAGATGTTGCCAGATTCTGCCTACTTTCAATCGGTGATCTTTATATTAAGGGGCATTTGCACAACCATCTCTCGAGGCATTTTCATATAGCTATGATGTTATAAAGTCATCATTAAATTGTGACATGGTGTTGTTTTTGCCTTTGACGACTCACAAGGAAACGATCCAAAAGACCTCTTTCGCACGGAGCGGATGCTGCTCGGGCCAGCATGTAAAGCCCTAACCAGACTGGCTGCTGCCAGGATGGTTACCAAAAACGTCAAGATTAGTCCTTACACGCAACATTACACGCAATTATGACTGCCTTAAATTTGTGCATTTAACCTGTCTTTGTCATTTTGTAGGGGCAGCCATTTTGGCTGCTCTTAGGCTATTTCTGGGCATTGACTCTTGGTTCAAGACTGGTTGGAGACACTTTTTCTTCTGTGAATTTTTGGGCCGGGGAGGTACCTGGAGAACCCCTGATCCCATCCCACACCAACGTGGAATTTTTAGCCCAATTTTTCACCACTTTTTGGGCAATTGAAAATGATGTGTTCAAAATAGTATTGCCTGCGTTAGAGACTTTTTCTTCTATTACCGTATACCGGGATTCGTTGTTTTCTGTGCATGCACATAGTTTGGACGGCTGTGAATTGGTATGTGAGTTTATGAATATCTCTAGACTTACACTGTGTATAATCTGCTACCATACGCCCGCCAATTGCACGAATATCTGTGACTGAAATCCGAGCTGGTCCTGTTTGGTGGGTGCGGCCATCTTGGACTTTGAAATTTTGCCGGTTCGAGCCTGACCACTGGTGTTTTTGTTTTGTTTTTTTATATATTTTTTTTTCTTTTTTTTCTCCTTCTTCACCATGGATTTGGGTCAGAGCCCATTGACAACGGTAAACAGGGGCAGAAGAGAAACTTTATATTTCGAGGCAAAGGATACCCCAACACCTGCATCGACTCAGAAACAAAAATTTGCTGATAGGTATAATGAGTCGCCTGTACAAACCTATCAGGATGTACACCTTCTTGATTCCGTTCAGCGACTAAAGATAGCCCTTGGCACTTCTATTTAGGAGAAGGACTTCGACCTTCAGGACATTAACGGGAAACTTGAGCAGATCAAACTGAATGCAAGTGCGATGTTGAAAAAATGTGCACTTGGTAATGAAGCAAACATCCGTACCGACTTGGAGCATAAGCTTAAAATACTATCAATAGATCTAAAATCACATCACAACCAAAGTGTGGAAAAACTACAACACACTTTAGAAGACATTATCCATCGACACTTTAACGACCTCGAAAAAATTATGGAGCAAAGATACAAACCTTTTATAACCAAATTAGAAGACAGAGTGACCAAAGATGACGGACTTGCAACAGCCAAAATCTGTGAATGTATAGATCTACATAGTAAGCCTCTCGATCCACACCTGACTTACACTGTCAGATCACTTCTTACATCTGACGAAAAAGGGACACCCATACTTTTGTCCTCTCATGTGGATCATATACATAAGAAAACAACATTTAACGTATTAAATAAACACTACAACAGCAATGACACTACTACTGCAGTTGTAGACTCATTGGAAATGGACTTTGTTTTGCCAGAAACGGTCACCGTGCGCCGTAACCGTGGTGATCGGCGGAAGAGACGAGAAGGAAACCAGTCAACTGAGGTGAAATTCCAAAATTCCCAGTGCAACAGCATAATGGTGGATAACTCCGACAAGATTGCACGATTAAATAAACATCACCCTGTTAAAACGTATCAGCATAAAGGCACCAAACCACAACACTGGAACGACACAGACCAATTCGTAGTTATTGGGGACTCAAATGTTCGCTCTTTACGAACAAACAACCACGCCAAATCCAGGACGTGGACTGTGCCAGGTTGCAAGGCACAACACCTGATTGACAAAATCCCAATTTTTCTGGAAAACGCCGAGCAGAATGTAAATGTAATATTTTGTGCTGGAACAAATAATATTTCGGCTGATTCTCCAAATGTAATCGTCGATCACTTGTCCGCAGCAGCAACAGCTGTAAAAGCCGTAAAACCAAATGCTAGGGTCTCCTTCATTGGCATCTTTCCACGCATGAGAAGAACTAAAAGCAATGAAAACATCGAAGTTGCCAAAACAAATGCTCTGTTGAGGAAGCTGTGTGTGGATGAAAACTTCAATTTCGTATCTATTGACAGCCAACTGATGTCTGAGTGGGGTTTGATG
>JAHWFP010112948.1:0-11720 GCA_023313725.1 Lithobius niger
GTGGGCAAAAGTGACATCATCACCCCTTCAAGACTGGAAGTGCTGTGATTACCGCATGGGACACCACCCTACTGGGCGACCCCCCACTTCCCTACGCAACCTCACCATACAAGCTGGCCCCTCCCCATGCGGATGTGTAAATTCCACCATATTTTAAATAAATTCCGTTATTCCGAAATCCGATCTTAACTCTATTTTGGGTTATATTCCCAATAGATATAACGATGATGTTGTATATGAAACCTCATCGTTCCTGGTAGCATGTTTAAAGCCCCATTAACATAATTTCATCGTTGGTGACTTAAATTGTTCAACTGCTGATTGGGCCAGCTTCAAAGCTAGCGGCAGGCATCATCGGTTATTTCTTGATTACATCATACAGTTGGGCTTGTCACAGTTGGTAACATCCCCAACCCGTGGCCAGAACATTCTGACTGCATCTTCTCTCCCTCCGACACTTTTCCCCATCTGACCCCATAAGATTGATTTTACAGTAAAGTAGAACAGGTACCCCCTGACGAGGCAAAACTTACAAGGCCTGCAGGTTTTTAGCCTTTTAATATTTGTTTTGTGAACAAGGTGCAAAATATTTTAAGCACTGTAAATAAAAATTTTTTGTTTTGCCTGGCCTTGTGAGTTTTGTCCCGTCAGAGGGTACCTGTTCTACTTTACTCCTTTCACTCACAAATTAATTTTTTTGCTGATTTTACAGTGTTGAGGGAACTCTTAAAACATGATTGGAACCATGAGTTTTCATCATAGTAGAAAATATGAACCTGTCCTGGCTTAGGTTTTTATCCTTGTTAGACTTACTCACGGAACAATCTCGAACTGTAAGAAACTATCGAGCATCCGTTCCTCTTGTACCGTGCTCTTTTAGTATACTTGGAATGAAGAAGTTTAAACTGTGGCAACTGTACAAGAGCTAACTTTACTGTAGCAGCAAAGGTCCGGTACATTGCCTGTCGGAAATCTTACGCAGAACCGGCAAATAAATGAAGATACTCCATATTGAAAAAACTATTAAAGAAGGAAATTTATCTGCCCTCTTTAGGATTTACAGGCATACTACTGGCTCATCACGTTCGATACTTTCCTTGAAACTGGGTAATGCTATTACACTGGTTGATCCTGAACAAGGAAATAATTAATATCCCTTTTGTGTGAAACACTATCAGCGACAATGAACAAATTCCATCCTGTTATCCAATTTCTGTGGGTTGTGACCATCACCTTGCTGAGGTAGTATTCTTGATTAAATCCACACTATATTCCCTACGAAAGCTAAAACCTAGCCACGCTGTGGTGCCTGACGGTTACTTCGCCTACTATTATAAACAGACTAGAAGACTTGCCTTTGACTTTATTCTACAAACCTCTCTTTTGAAATGGACACCCAACCGAACTTGTCTTTATTCCCTACGAACTAAAACCTAGCCACGCTGTGGTGCCTGATGGTTACTTTGCCTACTATTATAAGCAGACTAGAAGCTTTGCCTTTAACTCTAATCTACAAACCTCTCTTTTGAAATGGACACCCAACCGAAAATGTAGCTCACCACCAACGTAACACCAATTTTTAAAACGATCATCCTTCAGACCAAGTAAATTACAGGCCAATTGCCCTTACTTCAGGCACTTATAGTGTTCGTTCATCAATAATTGCTTGAATCTGCGAGCCATGTGTGGTCGCCATCACTGTTGAATGACATCGCCAAGATTGAACGTGTCCAGCGACGTTTTACAAAGCGCATCATCGGCATGAAGAACTTAACATACGCGGAAAAACTTTAGGTCACAAACTTGCAGTCGCTGGAGATGTGAAGAATTCATTGGGATCTTTAGATCACCTTTAAAACTGTTAGGAGCTTCATGGAAATTGATCGACTTTTTTTGATTGTGCAACATGTGTCAACACACGTGGCGACCCCTTTAAATTGGTTGTACATACAAGGTTCGCACCACGATTGTAGTAAAAACTTCTTTACCTTGAAAATTGTTCCTATCTGGAACCCTTCCAGAAGCTGCAGTCACAGCTCGCGGTAAACGGGGGAAAATCCAAAGAAAAAATCCAAGAATAAAAATCCAGAGGAAAAAAATCCAGAGGAAATGAAATCCAAAGAAAAAAATCTAAAGAAAAAAAAACAATCCACGGAAAGAATATCCAATACAATTTTTTTTAGCTTAGTATTATTTTCTAATCCTAAGAGAAATGATATCAGTGAAAAAGTGAAAAAAAAAATCAATTTTTTTTTTCAAATTCGCTTCAAATTCGCAGACGACCTGAAACTTGGGGCAGAAAATTTCACCAAGTACAACTCACCAGACTTGGAGTCTCAGATGTGGCTTAATGTGGCATAATGTGGCCGAATGGTCAAAGGTGTGGCAACTACCACTTTCAATCCAGAAGTGCCACTCCTTCCATGTGCGCAACCTATTAACTTGTCGTAATTATTTTTTGGAACAGTCACTGTTACCGGTTTTTACCGAGGTCCGCAACCTGGGAGTTTGGTTCTCCAGTAATCTGAAATCTTCGCTTCACTGTGAAAAGGTCTGTGCATCTGCATACTGCCGTTGTGCTTTGGTTAATAGATGCTTCAGGTCCGGGGATCATATGACGAAAGTTTGGTCCTTTAAGGTCTTTGTGCGTCCCCCATTCGAGTATGCAGCGCCGGTTTGGTCCCCATATTTGGCACGGGACATTGACCTCTTGGAGCGCGTTTAACGAAGGTTTACAAAAGGCTTAGCTGGCTTTCGTTAGGTTTGCTATGGGGAGCGCCTTGCAAGGTTGGGTCTGGAACTCCTTGAACTTCGCAGAATGAGATTTGATCTCATCTTAACATTTGAGATTCTCCATGGGTTTATCTCTGTTGATTTGTCGTTCTTTGACTGCACACCTTACCCAAATCGCACTCAGGGTCATAAATGGAAACTCGCTGTCCCTCTTTGTCATCTTGAAAGTCGTCGAAATTTTTTTTCGGTCCGATTCGTCCCAATTTGGAATGCCCTTCGTGCGGAGACAGTAAATGCGACATATGAAGCAGGATTTCGTAGGTTATTGCATTCTGAACAACTAGACAAATTTCTGAAACGGCCGATTGTGGCATGCACGTAAATACCGTTATTTCACTTTTAACCAGGAACAGAGTAAGCGGTCCCAAGCCCTTCTGTTACCCTTCCACTGTGTGGTAAATTGTATTATTATTATTATTATTATTATTATTATTATTAAATCAGTATTTCTGGAACAGCTGTACTGGCAAGTACCCATGGAGTCTCTGACTACCAGCCTAAAAGTGGGACAACAATGAATACTTGCAGGTAAAAAGTAGGAGGGGAATGGTGCGGTGAAAATAGTTTGGGGGAATGACTCTTACAGCGCTACGGCTAAGCAAGGAAGTGTGTCAAGGAAGCACAGTGTGGGCAAAGCCATCTACAGTAAAGGCCGTAGCAGCTTATATTTATACAATGCTCCACTAGAAGGCAACACAAATACCGACGCGACAAGTTTGCCAAGTGACGTCATCGGGTGGCAAAATTTGGAACCCTCGTCGGTTAATTTGAGATTTCGCTGCTTGGTGTAGAAATGGCAGCACCAGGCAAACTTGCGCTTGCTTTTATGTCAAAGGTTGATTTTAGTCACCTTTTTGGTCTGATCTGATACGGCCTTTACTGTAGGTGGCTTGGTCAGGGACGTGGTAAAATATTAGAGTGAAAATAATAGAAATGCCTCCATGGTAGGAGCGCCTGTGTTACTAGCACACAAGCTGGTTTCGTATGTTCGAGCACACGCAACCATAATGACCCGTGTATCGAACGCACAAGACCAACCGCATTTCAAAACTCCACCGCTTGTAGTCGTTTTTATCCATTTCGTGAAGTCTTTGTCTATACTTCGTCTCTGTCATTGTTAAGTCCTGTTAATAGTCAACTGAAACATGTTCATTGCTTTCACTGTAGAATTACGTTTACGAATGTATAAAGAATACAGTATACTAAAATACATGATACAAAGAGTGATACTTAATTCTTAGAGTACAAAGTTTGTATTCTAATTTGCGAAGTTTTTTTTATTACCCGGTTGTTAAAAGTTATTTTGATGAAAAATAAAAACACTGCTGATAGTCTGTTGAATAAGATTTTATTTACCCTAAGCAGATAAGTATGAAGCAGCAAATGAGGAGCCTGCGCTTCGCGCGCTACTGTATACATCGAGATTTCTGTAATTCTAAAGTGTATGTCGCAAGCAATCTTGAAATTCCGGGTGTGGGCTCATTCTGCCTGTCCGCTAGATACACGGAGCACTTGTAAAATGTGCGCTAGTAACACGACACCATAGATGTGTAGAAATAGTTCATTTAAGTGCATTTTTGTTCAGTGTAAAGGTGTATTTTCTCAATGGTCTTCCACAGCTAAGAGTTAAAAAAAATACCAAAAATTTTCACCCTTGATCGGTTTTGACTGCTTGACGATTCGTAACGAAACGGTCAGTACTGAGACCAGAAGTTTCTAAGACAATAGTTTCATGTTATTGTCACGGATTATTCGACTGCGTGCAAATGATCAAAGATGTCATAGACACTATATAACACTTTTCTTCATGGCAACCACAACACGTTTGCTATTGCACTGGACTAGGAACTAACTTCTTAATGCGAGCAGTACATTGCGAGTGTATTAAAAGGTTGGTATGCTAGCTGAAAAAGTTAAGTTTGATTTAGGCAAGCCTGATATTTTCCAATTATCATTCCAATTTTTTTCTTTGGATGTTATTTCCTCTGGATATTTTCCAATTAAAGTATTAATTCCGACAGATTGTCATGGGGACGTTGAAAAACTCGGAATATATTTACATTGTGATTTTCAAGGATCAGACAGAGGTCACCAGGCAGTTTTGCAGCACTAACATTTACGAAGTATGAAATAACCTCAAATTTACAAAATAAGAAAATAAAAATAATAAAATTAAAAAAAATGGAATTGGATTTTCATTACGTGGATTTTTTTCCTTTGGATTTTTTTTCTTTGGATGTTATTTCCTCTGGAATTTTTTCTCTGGATTTTTTTCTGTGGATTTTTTCTTTAAATGTTATTTATTTCCTATGGATTTTTTTTCTGAATTTTTTCCTTTGGATTTTTTTCTTTGGGTTTTATTTCCTCTTAATTTTTTTTCTCTGAATTTTTTTTGGAATTTTTTTCTTTGGATGTTATTTCCTCTGGATATTTTTTTCTCAATTTTTTTTCTGTGGATTTTTCTTTGTATTTTTTTCCCATAGATACACTGCTCGCAGCCAAACATTGCTTGAAACTTTCCTTGAAACTTCCCGAGTTTTATTGGTGATTTCATTTTTAGCTCATTTGTCTTATTGTTTTTATTCAGCTTTCCGGTGGTGTTTAGTCAAGGCTGGCTGTTATTGACCCTCGGATCCTTGCCAGACCTGCTGCGCCTGTGGCAAATCGTATTAGTATTATTATAATATTATAAATTGTATGTTATGTTTGGTGATGCCCACAGCTAACCCCACAGGAGTTAAGCCCCCCCCCCCATCTGAAGTGAAAGTAATGCCACTTATGATCATGAGGGGGGTGGTAGTGTCATCAAAAGATAAGAAATATACACTCTAATTTGGTGCAACACCGTGTAGAATTTACATGACATTTTGTGGATTTTACACAAATTGCGATTGAGTAAGGGCGACTTACCACAGGCAGGGGGCCCTCACACAATCGAAAGTGGGTGGCAGCACATTTGGCCGGTTGGAGACGACCGGGGGGGGGGGGGGATTGATGCTTAATGGCGCGTCGATAACTTGGTCATTAGCGCCAACCTCAGTCACAGTGCAGTGGTCCAGGTTGCCACGACGGGGTGAGCTCATGTGCAGGAGACACTTGTAGGCACACTTCTTGTTTAAATCATCCACATTACGTAGAATTTACTTGAATTTTGGTAGAGTTTACATGACTGTTGGGGTGGAGGGCCGTAGATTGAGATTCGGGGGGAGGGTTGGGAGTCCAAGGGGTGTGGCAGTGGGGATCACCCATAAGGTGACCGTAGAATTTTCATACATTTTGGTAGGGTTTCCATAACCAGTGGAGGGAGATTACATGTGAGGGGGCCTCCTCCTTGTACTTCTGTCTATAAAAATAGTATTTTCCCCTACTAACATAAAGTGAAAGGTACCGCGTCAACAAATATTTTTAAAAAATTCATTCAAGTTTTTGTCAGTTACAGCCATGTATTTTTGTGCAGTAGGTTAAGTAATTGCATTCAAATGTATCTCATAGCTAACTCTGCTTCCCAAAACTATTATACTACATAAACATTACAAGCTTACACACGTTCAAAGCATTTTTTTCAAGTCTTACCTTTGTTGTAATGTTGCTAGCTGCGTTAGATATCATGAAAACATGATATATCCATAGGCCCAATTCGATGGCCAATTCTCCAAACTCATCAAGATCAGAAAGTATCTCGTATAATTGTATACACAAACAAAAGGTCATTTTTGCTAAAAGCGTAGTGATTATTAACGAGAAGACGTCTTGTATAGCATCAGCCAGCTGATAAAATTCTTCGTATTTGGATTGGATATTACTAAGAGATTCATTCAAAATAGATGTTCCGGAAATCGAGAGTGTACGTAATTCAGAGTTTAGGGATGAAAAGCATTCGGCACATAATTGTGCAGCAACAACGAAAAACACAAACACAAATATTTCATGTCCATATGAAACAAATAAATAAATGGGTTGTGTAAACGATTCATATTTCAATATTCCTTTTGCTGACCAAAATGACCAAAAAACAAAAGTAAAAATAAATTGAGAGATGACATATTTCAAAAGGAACGTACGTTTGTTAATTCTTGATTCAATCAGTCTGTCTGCACTTTGCAAAAGTTTCAGCAGATGACGAAAGAGTGCTTCTTTTACCAAACAAAATATACTAACCAATGTTATGAACATTATTATCATTAAGCGATTTGCAATTTCCACAAGGAAGCCGAATCGACTACGATGGTGATGTACTGCAAAAACCAAAATCACTCGAGCTACAAAAGAATAAAGTATTACAATTCTCACTACTAACATGTAGAGGTGACACAAAGTCTCTTTCCAACGAAGATTTTTATTCTTGTTACTTGGATGAAGGTTAAAATTCCATGATAAAAGACCCAACACTTTACCTAATACAACGACAGTGTGGGTCAGTTCGTAACTGATCGATGTTGATTTTTTTATTTTATGCCTCGAGATGTTCACTGCATGTAGTGGTAATATATTAATTTGTTGTAACATGATTCAGTAAATATTACAGTTGTGAATTATCGTTTCAATTTTATTTAAAAGACTGCAACCTGTAAAAACAGAACGTCGTATTTTATGCAACTTTGTAAAATTGTACATTCACAGACAGTAAAAATTGGACACTTCTGCACATGGCGCATGAAACAGTTTCCGAATTAATCATTCCAGTTCATGCACGTGATGCCAGCTACCACCGGATGGATCTTTGTTGTTGGCCATTGTTACTAAATGCACCACTACTTGTGGAAAAACTAGGATTACTTTTAATGAAGAGATATAAAGACAGAATTTCGGGCTGTAACTTTAATTAGTGGTATTCCTGCGAACACTATCTCATGAATAGGACTTGTTACAAAAGGATACTACGTGATCTTGTGCTAGTCGATCAAAAATTGAAAGATAGGCTACTACAGTACACATAAATAACACGATTATGGACGTTTCAAAGTAGTCTCCTCTTCGTTGTAAAGTGACAATGGATATAACTAAGAAGCCAATATCAAGCCAATAACACCTTAAAATCCATAAAATTAAAAGAAAATGAATAAAACAAATAAAAACAAATTTACTTTGAGTTTTTCCGTGTATATGGATATTAAAGTGCTAACTTGAGTTTGGCTTCTTAGTTGTATCCTTTGTTGCTTGATCGGAGATTGCTAAAAACGTCAATAATTTTGTATGTAATGTACTGGCTTTTCTATTTTTGATCGTTATACCTGCTCTTGCTTATATTTTTTCACACCTTGTGTTAGTCATCATAACACTTAGTACTGAAACTTAAAGATACGAGTACACCACGAAGCCTTTATTACATGAAGGTACCACAACGTCTTTGTGACACAATGCTAAAGCCATGGTAATGTATATTAACCTCTAGTAATTACAATGGTAACAATTACTTTATTTAATTGTTACTCTGACCGTGTGCACTTGACAGTGTGGTCATATAAGACTGGCCAAGCAACTGAGACCAGAATCAAACATGGCCAACATCTTCACAGGTACTACAGTGATCCAGGCTTGGTATCGTTGCCACATTATGCCAATTCATAATGGTAAGTGTATAATTACAACCAGGTCTTACAAAACCACATGAACGTCCCACATCATGCCACCACTTTCAGAAAGTGCATTATGCTTTTATAACCACGAGTCATGTGTATCATTTGTGATTTCAGTTGACCCCCATGATTTGGTCCCTCTAGCTACTATAAAGTTTAAAGATATAAGAAGCCAGAAAGCAGCACGAATTCTCTAGCAACGGATAAATGAAATAAACCCAACTAGCAAATATTCATTAGGGAAACATAATATGTAAACCACAAAGCGAAATTTTAGGAAATAATTAAACATAGTTACCTGTTATATATAAGCTTACTGAGCGACTAAATAAGTCTTAATTGATCTGATTTATAATGGTGATTCACAGAAATCTGTTCTGGGTCTTCAAGGCTATAGAGAAGGTAATGAAGTGCAGTGTCAACATTCACATAGTTTGGTGTAACGATGCGTATCACAGCATGAAGGTCCAAGACGTCAGCTGAAACTGCCTCCATATGGCAAGTAATATAGAATCTTTCAATTATATTGTTTGTGATCATTAATTAATGTTTTGATTTGCTTACAATTTTGGTATAATTTTAGTTTTGCAATCCAATTGGAAAAATCTAATTTTCGAGTAGGCAGAGGGGCATTCGAAATTATTTTTGTTACACTGTTTTGGTGTGTTCGCTGCACACCAAACGGAAGAGTTATTTTTAGGGGGAATGGGAGGAGATAAGCATTCCCAGGTAACACAATACTGACGATACTGTAAGGTTTGGCCAAGGACTCCCATGTTAAAGTCGATCTTTTGATGCGTAATTTCTCTGCCGTCTTTTAATATTTTCCTCATAAATTTGGTATAAGCTTTAATGAACTTAATTAATACGTGTACCGACATTTATTACTATCCGAATTGTTACATCTGATATCTGTACTTGCGCTTGAATTGTGATTCTCATTTTTGGCTTGGGCAAAGCCACAGTTTAAATTCTGCTTACCTAAAGTGGCCCATTGGGTATTTGTCCTAGAAAGTAGGTTAGTAGCTAATTTGACAGCGGCACTTCTGCTTTTATGCCGTATTTTCCAATACTCATTTCAATTGATCCAGCCACTTCAGTGTTGCTGGTCTATCATCGATCGATTTTACTGTTGTGTATTGTGTTAAGCATTGTTATATGGCCGACAATGCCATTCACGTAACGTTTTTGGATACAGCAAGGCATACGTAAGCATCAGCATGAACTTCCATATTAAACTTCCAAACCCTTTAGTTGCTCCCAGAATTCACATGGACCAAAGAAATTCCGTATTTGGAGTCGTTTCATAACTCTTTTTATGCACTAGAAATTTTATTGACAATAATCGAACCATTTGGCGTCCTCAGTATGGTTACAATTTCTTGTTGTTGGTGTTGCTGTTCTTGTTCTTGTTGTTGGGAAGCTTTACTCCCACCTGGACTACGAATCAAAGAACCGGTTTCCAGTTTTTATAGCTTAAAATCTAGATGGTAACAAGCACCAGAATATTAACATAAACAAACGAAATTAGGTATTGCGAATCTTTTCACTACGGTTAATATTTCATTGGCAACAGTTGATCAGTTTGGTCTCAACAACAAGGCCATTTATGGTTATTGTTGTTGTTGTGACTCTTTGCCCCCACCTGGGGATCGAAGCAAGGAACCGATGTTCAAGTTTCTTAGCCTATTACTTGGGTATGAGCAAGGCCTACGGCCTTTTGAATGCTATTGTGATACGACTGCAATATCCTTGTTGTCGTTCCTCTTCTTGTACAGGAAATTTTGCTTTCTAAAAGTATAAATTTTTAAAATTAAAAACGAGAACGACTGGTTTTAATTTTGTCTTCATTTTGTTTTACAGTATTCTATCCGTTTTTAACACGTCCTAGCAAGTTCTGCCACGTGAAGGTGGACATTTTACATCCAAGTTGACTCGTGGCTTGTTGGTAATTGTTGTTATTGCTACTCTTGATAATGGCTCTGAGATGGGCTGAAATGTCGAGTTTTGATGTATGGTTGTGCACTTTCAGGCTTTAATCTTTTTACATTCAACAAGTGCTTTGTAAGTTTTAATTAATCCATTTTAAATTCTCTGCTCTCTATTCCAGGTTACTATCCACTAGACTGTGCTTTGATTGCTGTGCAACGGATCCAGGGAACCATAAAAAAAACTTATGGTAACCTTTGTACTTTTTCTCTCTCTCCATGTTTTGTTCACTTGTCAGTCATTCCTGCTGAATACACTTCAATACAATCCATAATGGACGTCTTTTCTTAGAAAAACCATACAACCATATACTACAGTATTATGACTGTGTACTTCATCATATTTCAATGTACCCAACGCAACATAAATATAAATTTAGAATAACTTCCTTATTTAATTTTTTTTAATTGTTATATGTCAGCAGTATACTGCCCCCAGGAAAAATACAGAAGTGGCTCTTGCTACGATGCGTAATATTGCTAAAAAATAACAAGACGGTCTCCTCCTGTTCACTACCATGTTGTACAAAGTTTAAAAGTAGGTACTACATGATCAACGTGTTGAAATAAGTCGTGTTACCTGTAAATTCATTAAATCGATTAATACATATGTATTTGATTACTAGCTATCAACCAAACTTCTTATCTCACTTTCGTGAATATGTACTACAGACTGTTCTTTCTAAGTAATCGTTTACAATGAAAACCTTCAAAAAGTACATGACAGCAATTAGCACAATGTTGACAATTACTGGTAACAAAGGATTGCTTATCCATAGAAGCTGCAGTCTGTACATTAATGATTGTCAAAGTAGCTGTACATAATATTTTTCTGTTTATATACTACTATTTAATTCAGGGGTTCTGTAAACTGTTTTGGCCTATTCTGGCTTATTTTGACCTTCTACGATTATAAGTTTCATACCAGAGCATCTGATCAACTCTGTAGTTTACTTTTACCAATGATGTACAGGTAAGTTCAAAATAGGGACAGACAATTAAATGAGCAATAGTTTGATTCCTGTGACTTAAGACTGAAAGAAATTCATTAATTAATACCTTACTAGCTCATAGATAAATTCCGTGTTGGGTCATTACTACAAGGCAGAGACCATGATCTGCTGCTACTTGGCCAAGAACCTCTCAAAAGCCGATGTTCGATTTTTGTGTGTGTACTTTTTGTGTGTATTCTTTCTGAATCATTACTGGAGGTGAGGTGACAAACTGTAAACTGGCATCCATTAACTGATTAATTATTTTGCAAAATAATAAGGCCATCAAACCTTTACATAAAATGATTCTACATGATATTTATGACACAGGCTGTGAATTCAGTCATGCTCCGTTTCATGTTAGCAACAAC
>JAHWFP010112949.1:2109-13240 GCA_023313725.1 Lithobius niger
TCCGTCAATTCCTTTAAGTTTCAGCTTTGCAACCGTACAATAAAATTTAAACAAATATCGACGCTTAAAACCACAGGCAGAAAGTATAATTACAAATTTTGTTTAGAACCCGTTGAATCACCGAGCCAGTACCGATACTGTTAACACAGGTACCAGTCAGTACATGCTCCATTCGAAATAAGAATTTAAACACTAAACAAATTTCGACAATTAAATTTACTTTTAAACTGGTAAGTCTGAAACTTTTATCTTTCAACAGAGACTTAAATTTCTTTTAACTGACACAGTGAGTTCAAGTTGCTATTTTTGCACCAAACTTACTAGTTTCTCTATTACAACCTCTTAATGGTCATAGTACAATTCGATAACTGGTGAAAAATGCCTTCAACGAAATATTGGAGTGTCTAAACTGTCCAAAATTTGGAAGGGTTATATAAAACATTTTTCGATATTATGTTGAACCCAAATCGTACGACTATACTAAACATCTCTCACCAAACCAATATCAAATCAACAATTTTAATAAAATATTGTAAAATAGAGACACACACCTGTCATGGCATTTTCATCATTCCTACTTGCCTAAATGTCTACATTTTGCCAAAGTCAGAAAATATAATTTTCTCGTTGGTGCAATCCCCCCCCCCCCCTCCATTTTCTACGTTGGACCTAACAACGTTTACTTTTCCACATCAAATTTGCAATAATTCTTGAAATCTGTTGCTTCAGATTCATGATTTAGAATTGATTTGGTTGCTAACATTGCTGTACCATAAATTTTTAATCAACTTCAATAAATGAGCGTAGTTCTTCAGTGTTAAGTTGTGTTCGGAAAGCATGGGCTTATCACTTTGTTTTGACTGGAACTCTTTGTAGCGGGAGTACACAACCGATAAAGGGTGTGACTGACTGTGCATATGCATCAGTACCATCTTTTCAGTGTGAAACAAGCTGTAAAACATGAAATAGTGGCTGGAATATAGCACTTTGTGAATTGGGTCAAAAAAGAACAAATGCTGTTCCAGAACAAAAAAACTGTTTGAATACATGTTTGAATGCGCACCGTATCTTACTTTGCGTGTAAACTAGTAAAGCCTATAGTGCCTTGTTATTACCATCTTAGTTTTAGGACCCCATGTTTTTGACTTACAGTAATACATTCATAGTGAATAGGTCACTATGGTGTTTAATATAAAATCAGTATGTGTACCAAGCATTTACATGCTTTTAACTACTAGAATTTATTATTCAAATATCTCGTAACAGACAAAACTTTGCTAGAAAGCTACGTTTCAAAGGCATACATGTTTTTGTGCAAGGAAAAATAAATTCTCCCGCTTCTGGGTGAGAAATTTATTAATATTTGGTTGTGCATCAGTGGCGTCTGATGCAAAAAAAAACAAGTAAAAAAAAAACACCGTAGCGGTTTTTACTTTGAAAACTTATCAAAAAATATTAGTTCAGATAAACTTGACGCACAATTTCAAACGACAGGAATCCTCATCAGAATCTTACGAATTTTCAACAGACAGCATTTCGTCTGTCTTCATAAGGCACTAATAGCTTTGAGAGCATGTAACTACATAGTTTTGGAAATCGCGATTCGAAACTGGCGCTCCGGTTTCACCGGTTTCAAATCGCGATTTCCAAAATGATGTAGCTACAAGCTCTCAAAACTATTAGTGCCTGTTGAAAATCCGCAAAAATATGGTGAGGATTCCTGTCATCTGAAATTGTGCATCAAGTTTATAGGAACTGACATTTTTTAAAGTAAAAAATCCGATAAAAATGAGGAAAGGATTAGGAGGGGGAAAAAACTGCTAAAATTGTCGACTCACTTGTTTGTGCTAACGACACTTGTCTCGTGAGGAAAAGTGCAGTTTGCAGAGTCTGGAGAGCTACGACGTAAATGAGAAAAAAAAAATGCAAAATAATAATTGGGTTAGTATAGCAGGCGACCAATGACAATTTACAAGTAGTTAAGAGTATATTGAAACTAGAACGTACAATACAAAAAATACACGACTACAGACACAAAATAAATACCTCATAAATCTTGTACGATTGTGTTAGCCAAGTTTTTGAGTACACTACGACAAAGTTTTCTGGAAGTAACAAGTGCCTATTATAAGGCCACACAAATAAAATTTGCGCACCAGGCAACCAGCCATTTTATTTTACGTATTGCCGGTGAAAACCATCAAAATTCTAGGATACCCTGGTTAATTTTTGTTTCTATTGCCTATTGAAAAAATACATTACCCAATTTATTAGCATTCTCTTTCTCCAATGCTGTTTCTACTAGAGATAAAACGATTTCTTCCGGTCTACTGCGCAGCCTCCATCGCATATAAGTCGAGGCGGAGCAGCAGAGCTCACCTTTTCGACACCTCTATCCTGCCCAAATGGCAACAAGAGGGGAGGAGGGCGGGAAGCCGGGTAATGTATTTTTTCAATAGGCAATAGAAACAAAAATTAACCAGGTATCCTGGAATATTGATGTTTCTACTTGCTATGAAAAAATCTATTACCCAATTTATTAGCATTCCCATACAGTTTGTCACGGCGGCGGGCGTCATTTGACCGGAGTCCCCTAAGCTAGCGACCGGCCCCTGTAACACGGAGTGGATTACAGCGTGTCCAAGGGTTAAAGTACTCGGTGGGCCGCAACAAGGGCCCAACGTGGTACAAGCCGTCAGAACGATAGGACGTATCCCGGAGGTAATGGGAAGCGAGGATGGTAGGATGGCGCCGGGAACCAACCAGTCGAGCGGAAGTGAGCCCAGTCCCGCTATTGAAAAGTTGAGGCCGTCTGACAGGACGGAAGGTTCTCAGAAGAAAACGGACGACCAGCACCGGACAAAGAGTTCTTCCTCGATCATCCCCGAGGATACTGGATAGAGACGGTATTACGAAAGGATGCGTACGTTCAGTAGGTTCCGGGGTCTGTGCTCCGAAGGAGGAGTGAGGGTAACGCCTTGAAATCCGGTAGGGGAAAACAATCACGCTCCTTGGCGGATAGGGCTTGTAGTCCGCTGCAGCGGAGGCAAGTAGCCAGAGCCACCTGGAATACAGTCTTCGTAGTGAGATGGCCGAGGCGTGTGGAGGCTAAAGGTTTAGAAGGAAGAGTCATCAGGGCTGCTAGGACGACGGAAAGGCCCTAGTCGGGAAATGTCTTGGTGACACATGGGCGATCCAGTCGGAACGAGTGGATTAGGGAAGAGATCTTATAGTCGGTGAGGAGAGTGGTGTATCCGGCGGCTTGAAAGACGGCATTCAATGCCGACCTATAGACCAGGATGGAGGATCCCCGTAAACCTTCGTTAAAGAAGGAGGTCAGGAAACGGAGGAGATCGTGTAAAGGTGGATCGATCGGATGGACCTGGTAAGCAATACATCAATGAAACCACCGTTTCCAGTGGTTGTCATACCCCCACCTTTTTTTTTTGGTGGAGGACCGCACGGCCCTGGAGACAAAACGAGCGGCCTCGTCTTTAAGAGTGCCTGGTGAGCGGAGGAGACGGATGATAGTTGCCACCCGTAAAGTTGTAGCAAAGGTAGATTCGGATGGTAGAAACGTCCCTGGTCCCGAGATGAGGACCCAGAAGAGGGCGGTTTTTCCGGAGGACTGGAGGAAGGACTTGGTAAACCCGGATAGGGCGGAGAGGATCCTTATGGGAGGAACGGACGAGGTCGCTGTATGAGCCCCTTGCGGAGGAGCAGAGGTCGGGGAGGCAGTAAATGCAGAAGCGGAGGACGTCGTCAACCGTCGAATAGCAGTGCGTAGTACAGAAACGTGGGAGTGCCCAGCAGGAGCACTCGTGGTGATTGACCTGGGAGGGAAGAACCGAAAGAGGCTGTGCAGGAGGATGCACGGATGGTGGTGGTGTGCGGAGGGGCATCATGCTCTTAATTGTAGAGGTCTACGAAACACTGCTGGAAGCGGAGGGAGGTGTAGGTCGACGGTAGGTTTAGTGAAATGGCCAGGGAACAAGGAGGATGGGCCGCTAGTAGTATAGTAGGCAGTTGTGCAGAGGTCGCCGTACAGCAATGCGGACGTGCGCCCTGGATAGCTTGTCGGGAAGAACGATCATGCCTGACGTTTCGCCAGCCAAATGGCGGAGATGGGATGAGGATGTTGGAGGTACAATATGATGAGGATCGTGGTACTGCAGGCCCAAAGGCAGCAAGTCACCCTACCCCCCCGTTGTCCCGAGCAGGGGATCGAGGGGTAGGATGATGCAGAAGGCAGAGGGGGCGGAAGGCGGGAGACGTTATGTAACGGACGCGGACATATACTAGAGATGGTTGATTGTTACGGGAAAACCATAGGGAGGGAGAGTAGTAGTGGAAACCAGGTTGCGACCAATCCAATTTGGAGGAAGAGGATGGCTTGTAAAGAGAACAATCGGGGGACGACCCTCTCGATTGTTTGCAGCAGTTCTGGTAGTGGAATCTCGCAAGGATCAGGCTTTCCTTGGAACGGTAGGGTAGGTTGATCTGAGAGGGACGGTTTGGTGAGTAACAGGAATCAGAGTCCTTGTCCGCAGGAGGGACTTGAGGAGGCAACTGAGCACCAGGATGGGACGAGGCGGATCGTCCAGGGCGGCAGAAGTACCAGCATCCTCAAGGGAAAGCTTGCGTCGCCCAAGGATGGAGGCAAGCCAGACCGTCGTGTAATCGAAAACTGGAGCCTTTCGTTTAAAGGTTTTGAGTGAGGAGTCCATGAGGGAATGTACTGAGGACGGAGTGAGTGATTCACTGGTCCGCTGAGTGGTGGAATGTCTAGTTATCAAAGGCTGGGATGAACGCGAGGACAAATCCAGAGGAGTAAGGTATGGTCCTGCAGGGGACCCTAACTTGGCAGCAACCTTTCTAGTTTTAAGTCGAAGCTTTTAAGCAAGTGTATCGTTCCTTGGCACGAGAGAGTCCGTTGGCAGGAGAACATAGGTTCCGTACAGGAGAATGTTGACTGCAAGGGATCGGGGACGTAGCTGCAGTGTCCTAGGTATCAGGACGGCGCAGAAAGAAGAGGATAGTGCGGCGGACGCGTCTGCTACAGTATCTGCAACCGGTGGGACCGGAGGGGATGCGGAATGACGAGTACAGGATGAGGAGCCATCCCCTGTCGTCCCTTTAGCACGAGGCATAAGGACGGCGTTATCGAGGATGGGGTCGGACGCAGCGCATGGCGCGAAGCTGGGAACCAGGCGGACAGCCTGGCTCTGAGGGAAGAAGAAAATAGATTACCGAATGTGGTGGGCAGCGTCCTATCCTGCCCCTGCCCTACAGACAAAGGTCTAGTAAGGGGAAGGAAGGGTGGTGAGGATCGTGACATTGTTGTTCTGAATGGGAGCAAGTGCCCCCCCCCTCCCCCGAGTAGGGGAGCGAGGGACAACGAGAGGAGTGCGAAAAGCGTCCTGTGAGGAACGCATCCAAGAGCCCAGGAGTAGGGCTTGGGGTATTGTAGACTGATTCGTGCAGGCCTATCTCAGAGAGATTATGTCCTTTTCACGGAGGTATAAATGTGGGTGGAACTCGTAGAGGACCAGGGGCAGTAGGATGCGGATGACTGGGATAGGACATGGAGATAAACAGGATGGAGAACTCTCGTCCGCAGGAGAGTTGGTGGACCGTCGTTGCTTAGGAATCGAAGCTTTGGTGGATGAAAGGTAGGTGAAGGCTGGCTGATGATCCAAGAGGAACAGCGAAGGCTGGTGATGGCAAGGACAGAGGCGGATGGCGGAGCGTGCGTCCGAGGATTGAAGGATTAGCTGATGAAGAGGATGAATGACAAGAGGATGGTGCCTGCGAGATGTACGGGATACGACCCGAGGTGGGATGGTCTCTACGAAAGTGCCCCTGGTTGCTGCAGAAGGAAATGAGAATATTAACGCCGGGAAGATAGCGGACGGCGGATTGAGTGTTTGTCGAACAGCAGACGATCGGTGAGTAGGGATGCGTCCTGACCGACGATGTGTCACTGTGGCAGGAGGAATTATCTTGATCCTAGGGGAGGACGGAAGGCCCTCCGGCCTGCGGATCCAAGGACTGTAGAAGGTATGATCGGGAGCGGAACCTCAACCGGTAAAATCCTGGAAGACATCCTGCAGAAGCGGATGAGGGCGGATCGCACAGAGGACGAGGACCGGACCGGCGGAAGAAAAGAAGATGGAGAGGAGCGACGGACGGGGAAACGCCCAATCGGCGGAGGAACACTTGTGAAAATAGAAGCATCCTAGTCTGAAGACGGACCGGTTCTCCGTCTATCCGCTCCTAAGGGTGGAGCAAAGGAAACCGTGAGCGAAGCGTCAACAGGGGGGGGGGGGGGGAGGGGGCTTAATGACGCGTCGACAACTTGGTCATTAGCGCCAACCTCAGTCACAGTGCAGTGGTCCGGGTTGCCACTGCACCACACATTACACAGATATAATTCAAACCCTAATTTTAAATCTTGTCATACTTCTGTACCTCCTGCAAAAATTGAAAAACACCGGACAGGAGGACAGACTTATCGCCCAATTGACGCACAATTTCATGCGGAAAATGGAAACGACGACGAACACCATCAAGATGGCAACAATCAACAAGGAAGTGCCGGACCGTAAGTGTCCGCCGACACCAACCGGGAGAGGATAGTGAAAGCAGCTGGTCCTAAGGACCGGTGGATCCGTGAAGAGATGGAGGTATGCTGGAGGATGGACACAAGGATCGGATCAGTTGAGGAGTAGCGTATAGCACAGCTGCATAGGACGAAAGTCGAGGAAAGACGAGCGGACTGCATCGTCAAAATATATATCAGAAAGAGGGCTGCGCAGTAGGATACGCAGGTGGTGAAGACGCGGAGGGATACCATACCCCTTTAAGGAACAACAGCATCCAATGCTGGAGGGAAGGAAAGCGCAATCCGACAGTAAGCGGTGAAAAGGCTCAACCGAAAAGTGCTGCGCAGAAGCAATGCGCAGTGTGACGCCGCGGATGAGGAACCTTTTTGTTTTAGGTGAAAGCCGATCGAAGGCAATAAGGCAGTCCATCCCAAGGAATGCTGCGCGGAGGCAGTCCCGGGTAAGGGGACTGAGGACGAGGATCGGCGCTGGGCTGAACAGAGTCACCCACTGCCCATACGTAAGGCAGACGCGAGGTCGTTGGCCAAAAACAAGGAACGGTCGTTCCAAGGGATGGCAGCGTGCGGAGGGCAGAGGCGGAGGGCGGAGGGCCCAGCCAAGCAGCCGGGACCGGCGATGTCGGGGGGAGGATATCCTTGAATCCCCTTTGCTCGCGGCATCACGAAGCAGAGGCGGACGTTGTGGAGGCTAGTGCCAGAAGCGGATGGTAAGCACAGCGTCCCAACGAAGTGAACAGCGTGGCAGCTAGAGAAGAAAAGTGAGCACTGCAGCTCCGCCTCGACTTATATACGATGGAGGCTGCGCAGTAGCTAGCGGACCGGAAGAACTCGTTTTATCTCTAGTAGAAACAGCATTGGAGAAGGAGAATGCTAATAAATTGGGTAATGGATTTTTTCACGGCAAGTAGACACACGTAGATACACATTACCAGTGAATTTTGCCATTTGTTCCTTGAATGTTGGTGTTTCCCTGGAGGTTTTCTTGTTGCTTGTAGCTGCCAGCTCGATAACCCGCCTGCGCAGTCGCATTCCTCTCCATAAAAGCGCGTCAGCGCAAAAGGCTGGCATAATTTTCCCTCCAGCGAGCTATCAGACGATATCGTTTCCTGCATCCAACACCACCTTGAAGACCTATCGCCAGGCCCTTCCGCCAACCGAAGACCATCTCTCCTGCCGCACGAAAGAGCCCAGCTGCCCATGGCAAGAACGACAACTCCACCCGAAAAACCACTTCTTCGCCTGCCAGCGCATCTGCCTCCCATTCTGACATTGTTGCCGGCCAATCTCACCCTAACGCGCACGAGGGTGAGATTCTCTCCCTGCCTCTCCGCAAGCTTCGGTCCACAGCCTCGACATGCCTCTTTCGCCTGTAAGTCGACGGTCCCTGCCGCTGACGAAACGGCTAACACCGCTGCAACCTACCCGATCCAAAGCGGTCAAGACACCCCGGCTTCCCCATTGGATGTAGTGGCACTCTAACACGACCTTCGTGCAGCTAAAAGACAACTACTCCAGACTCAAGCGCAAATTTCAAACGACACGCCTCAAGTATAGGTTCGAAGCACGAAAGAAAGTCTCCGCAGTCACCGCTTGATCTATCCTCCCACGAAGCAAGCCATTCGCTTTCTCGGCGCAAAGTGAACCACATACTATTCAACTATTGGCAACTGCAAGCTGATCCCCCAGCATCTATGACACCTTCTGGCAAGGAGGTTTACAGTACACCAAAGAATGGGATGTCACAACATCCAGCGAAAACGGCCACAAACGGTCGTCATTGCAGCACCCTTTGTAGAAACCCCATCCCAGTCCTCGCTGAACCGGCCATTTCACCTGACCGCGTTATCGTCGAACCTACAGCCGCCTCAACAGGATGACGAAAAAACCTCATCTCGGCCTTTGTACTGCATTAACAAACACATTCGTATCCCCCTTTTGCCGACTCGGACGATAGAGCTACCTATCGTCATACTCACTTTGCGGACAACCTTGATGATGATGATCCATCGAACATTCCGCTTTCGGGCCACCTAAAAATGGTTGCAGATATATAGCCCCTGAATGTTTCCTTTATAAACAATCTTCATCAGATCATTTTCCAGCCATCAACCGAGGGCTCTGACTGATTTTGGCTTTGGCCTTTGAGACTGCAACCTTAAACAACGTGCCGTCCTCTGCCAGTCGACAACTCCTCACGAACCTGCTGCGCAACGGTGGTCTACTCCTCGGCAGAGGTGAACCGCTTGAGCTAGACAAGGCACCCCCTCCACCTCAGCCCGGTCGTGAAACCAGGTACTTCAAGCCCTTCGGCGATGGTTCCATTAACGTAAGGAATTCAAAAACTACTCACAACCCGAGTACCTGACTGCAGAAACAAAGAAGAATTTCGGAACAGCCTTTTTTATTCCAAAAAAAAACGAGGTCCCTTGCCACGTCCTCAACACAGCTGTTAACGCCCTATATGGGAAACTTTCTGACAGTCCCACTCCTTCTCAGGTCAAACAGTTATCAACCCTCATCTCGCAACTTTTTCGAAAAGCCTGCTTTGAAACCTACCTACCATTCTAAGCCCTGTTCAACTCAACCCTTCTAATGCGTGACATCGTTCTTCAGAATGCATAAAATCTGAACGACTCCACCAAGTATCAACTACGAAATCAACCAATCCACAAGTCTGACACCCTCTTTCGTGGGACAATTCCAAAACTAGCACCACATCTTGATGTCTCAAGGAAACGAAGGGAGAACAAATAGAAACAACAACAGAAACTCTTCACCAAGCCGTTCAACAACTATGGCAACAAAGACAACTAGCAAAAACCCAAACCCCACACCAACAGTGATGAGAGCTCCCACAATCGACACCCCGACGACAACTATTCCTTTCGCGGAAAGCTACACAACAAAAACAAGGAAGAAACAACCAGGGCACCACCCCATACAGACGAACCCGCTATTCCTCACCGGGTGGAAAGGGGGAAACCCCGTAGCCATCAATGATGCTATATCCCTTTCTTCCCATACGGTCAGGGGACGACTACGTCACTTCCTCCCAGCCTGGAAAAGAATAACCTCGAACCAACAAATCCTTTCGATCAACCAAGCCGGCTTCCTCCCTAGGTTCATCAACAAACCACCACTAGCCCCTTTCCCTCAATGGGAGTTTGCACCAAACAACAATCAAAAACTGTCATCCGAAATCCAAGAACTACTGGTGAAAGGCGCGATAAAAGAATGCCAACACCCACTGGAACCAGGTTTCTACAGCTCAATTTTCCTTCGGCCAAAGAAATCCGGCGGCGAGAGGCTAATCTTCAACCTCAAACCTCTACACACAACACTACATGGACAACTGCCACTTCAAAATGGAAACTCTTAAGACTGCATTAGTAATGGAGCCTTAAGAGTAATTGAAAAAGTCGTAATTGTTGTAATTGAAAAAGAATGACTGGACAATCACGATCAACTTGGAAGACGCGTACCTTCATGTTCCACTACATGCGTCAAGCCATTACCTTTTTCGCTTCATGTACGACATGGTTTATCAATTCCAATGCCTTCCATTCGGCCTGAACGTTGCACCCAGATTTTTTACCCTCATACTGAAACCAGTTCTTGTGCACCTTCATCAAAATCAAATTGCAGCAAGCACCTACTGAGACGGTTGGTTACAGAACAACCAAGACTCCAGATCTTCCTTCTCTATCAGCTAGGCTTCGGCATACACTTCAAGAAATCGAGATTCGTTCCAGCCCAAGATTTTATCTTCCAAGGAGTCTCGTTTAACCGAAAATCTGCAACGGTGATACCCTCACCAGACAGGATATAACTCAAGCACGCTCCTTTCGTCAACACCTCACCACACCCTCAAGGAACTAAACTTCATGGCAAACTTGTCTCACACGAGAGATGGATTACCACACCTCTCCACCACTACCGCATCGACGCATGGAGAAATGTACCATACCAGGTCAACCAAATCTGTCTCTTCCAACAAACATGCACTTCCGATGGAAACCCTCCTGTGGTGGTACAACATCTAAACTCTCTCGCAGTCTGTCACACCCCACGAACCTCTTCCAGACCTCCTCCTATTGACCTTTGCCTCATTGGAGGGCTGGGGAGCACACATAGTTCACCACGACACATCAGGATCATGGGCGAATCAAGATCAAGATCACATAAATGTTCTGGAACTAAAAGCAGTCTTCAATGCCTTACACCATTTCCAATATCTGGTCAAAGGGAAGGTTGTTTAATTCAAACAGACAACACAACGGCAGTCACCTACATTCGGAAAAAGAGGAAAGCGGGCTCGCAAACTCCACGAAGTAACCTCGTTAATCTTCCAGCTATGCATAAAACTTAAAACGGGGTTTTACCCCTAAAAATAGTTTTTACTTATCCTAAAATACTTCCTGTATTTTATATGCTTTATAAGTTTTGGAAATGCCTTTCTTCCCAACCTTTAATTTAAACGCACTCCGGGCCCTTGCAATGGCGCTC